>PVJH01043956.1:0-13301 GCA_004026705.1 Nesogale talazaci | reverse complement strand
GCTTATGTTAACTTTATGATTGAAATGTAGGGGTGGAGTCTAGCCTGTTAATCTGGAGATAGCCATTGAGTAGCCAATGAGGCCTCTGTGTGGGCATCGCTTTCTGCTGAGACTTCTGGGAAATCTTGCAATATTTCCCTTCTGAAGATGAGAAGTTATCTTCTCCAGTTTTTGGGAGTTAGTCCCAGAGACGATGAATCATGGACAAAACAAGATGGCAGCATCTGAGAAGCTGGAGGAGCTAGCGGAGAGACCGCACGGCTTTGCCCTGATGGAGCCAGACCTCTGAAGCTGGAGCGGCCAGAAAGAGACCTCTGCCAGCGATGAGTTGCTTCTGCTCTTGATGGACCCTGAAGCGGGGAGACATGGGGAGACCCCTGCCAGCGCCGGAACTCTGCACTCACTGATCTGTGACTTCCTGAGTCGGAAAGAGACTTTATAGACTGATTTCGGGCACATGGGTTAATATCAGACTTATGACTTTGTACTGGGCTGGATTGGGATGCCTTCTTAGTGTCACATTCCTTTTGTATATAAACCCTTTCCTTATATCCATATGCATGTCTATGGAATTTGTTCCTCTAGTCTGCCCGGACTGACACAATTCTCTTTCACCTTCTCTGCCATATTCAATTTCTGGATCATCCTTCAATGCTCAGGACCTTGTGCTAACCTCCCCCATGTGTCTGGACTTTTCTAGATTTCAGATCATCACTGTTTTAGCAGATTTGTTGTGCCTAGCTTTCCCCATTGGCACCAGTGTGATAAACAGTGGATTCTTAATAAATCACAGTGGAAGAGACGTTTACCTAGCACCCACCGGTACTGTTGAGTAACTTTTGGACTGCTAATTGCAAGATTGGCAGGTCAACTCCACCAGGTTCTCAGAAGGAGAAAGATGAGGCTATCTGCTCTGGTAAAGACTTACAGCCACAGAACCCTTAGAGAGGTTTGCTCTGAGTCAGAATCAACTCAATGGCCATGGGTTTAGACTGGTTTGGTTTGGTTTACTATTACCGGTGCTGGGTTAGGCATCACCATATTTTTGCACATATCTGTGTCCATGTTAATAGCATGCACATGAATATAGCATTCAGTGCATAGAAGCAAACATAGGAGAGGATTGTCATTTTTACAGTTTTACAAAAACTGTATACACCGCTTATTTGGGTAGACATAGGGTATCTCACTGGTTCCTTACCAAAATAACCCCCCCAAACCCTATAAAATAAGAATTATCAATATTGTACCCTATTTTACCAATGAGGAAACTGGCAGTTAAATTGTTTTCAGAGCCTGTGGTCCCAGAGGAGGGGCCTCGATGGTGTCCTAGCCAAGGTGCTTGGCAGCTCCAGGCAAGGTTAGCCGTTTGAGCCCATAAGCAGTTGTGGAGAAGATAGGACCTGGGACAGTCTGCTTCTGTAGAGATTCCAGCCTTGGAAATCCTCTGGGCAAGTTCCACTCTGGCTGGTAGTCTAACCATGCATCACACCGGACTGGACCAGAAGTGGGTTTGGTTTTCTGAGAGGGAGTCAGGGAGTGAGATTCCAAAGCCCTGTACCAATGTAGCCTCAAATGAATGAAATGACAGGTTGAACAGGTAGCTTTGAGAAATCCTGCAGGGGGGTTGTCACCTTGAACAGGAAAGGGACCATGAAGACCCTTAAGGAGTCCTGGGGGAGAGAGCGCCAAGTGGTGGGTCAAGGGAGGGCAGATATGCCCAAGGCCGGGAGGGCTGGACAGGGGTGATCTCTTCATTGAAGCAGGGAAGTAAGGGGGAGCAGAGAAAAGTTTGGAGGTGGGGTACTGACAGTTCTATCAGGAGTTTGGCTGCACAGGACTGCCTGTGATTTAGTATGGGGAGGCCTGGTGTGTTCACAGGTATCGAGGAGGGAGACTGTAGCTGCGAGGGGGGTAGGCAGGGGCTGGACGGACCCTCAGACCAGGTCTGTCGACCCCTTGTCCTGCTGGGCCAGTGCCTTGGACGAGTCTGGACTTGTGCCCTCCCCGCATCCCCACTCCGCTGGCGTTCACAGGCCTGAGGATGCTGGGCCCTGCAAGTCCCTCCCAGAGGCCGGCGCTCGGCCACCTCAGGAAGGAACCGCCTTGCACCTCACTTGCCCCTCAAGCTACACCCCGTGGGTGGGGGGGAGCCCTCCGGGAAGCCTGGGGGGGTGGTGGGCCCCGACTGGGCGGAGCTGGGCTGAGGGCGCCGGGCCCCCCCCCTTTCCTCGGCCTTCTCAGGTGACAGATCTGTCGCCCCCGCCCCGCCCCGCCCCCGGCGCACAGGCAGGAGGTCCGGCCAGCGCGGGCGCCAAGGCCCGTCGGTGCGCGTGGAGCCGTCGCCGTCCGTCCTCGGAGCCGCCATGGCCACGGCCACCGCCCGCTGCCTGCTTGTCCTCCTGCAGGCGCTCGGCCTCGCCCTGGCGCAGATCGTAAGTCCGACGCGGGCGCGGGGTCTGGGACCCCGAGGTCCATCTCCCCGCTTCTTCTGGCCCCCGGGAGCCCCTGGAGACAGGCCCGTCCCTCCGTGGGGACATCCAAGCTGCACGGCCGGCTCCCGGAAAGGAGGTGGGGGAGCCGGGGAGCCAGAGGGACCCTGTCCGGAGATGCTCCGCCGCCGGGCCCGGGACAGGCCGCCAGGGACCGGCGCTGGCAGCCAGGAGAGCCCAGGTGGCGGCGGAGACAATGGTGCCCATTCACGGGCTCCCTCCCCCGCGCGCCTGCTGGCGGCCGCCTCTGCCCCGCTCGCGCCGCGTCCGACTTCCAAGAACCCGCCGGGCCGGGCCGTGTGCGGGTCACCGCTGGCCTTGGGGTCTCCAGCCCCGCACTTCCCGGCCCGGAGAGCGCGCCGCACCCCAGCCCGGGACGGGGAGCTGTGCTGGGCAGGCAGGGGCGCTCGGGCTGGGACATAGTGCCCGCTTCCCTGTCCCCGTCCTTGAGTGCTGGGGTGACGGGGAGAGAGGGAGGGGAGAGGGGGCCCCACGCGACTGAAAATCCTGCTAAAGATGCCCTCCGTCGCGGAGACTGCGGCCCGCATTCGGTACCACTTCTGACTCTCCAGAGCCGTCACCACCTCCAGCCGTTCGCCCCACGACGGCCGGAAGGGGCACGGGGTGCATGGTCTCAAGGGGGCCCCTAGGGCGGAATCCTGGAGCCACCGTACTTTGTGACCAGTTGCCCTGGCCATGGGGCCCGTCACACGCTCGAGGCGACCCCTGTGTGGCAGAGTGGAACTGAGCCCACGGTTTCCCAGTCAGTCTCTCTTCGTTCAGAAACAGAGACCATTCCTTTGGCGCGAAGCGCTTCTGGGTGGGCCTGAACCTCCCACGTTCGGGTTGGCAATCAAAAGCGCTTTGCTCCACCCAAGGTACTCAAGGGTCGGATGGGTCCAGGCGAGTCCCTTCATCTTTCTGAACCCGTTTCTCCCAAAAAGCGGAATGGGCTCTCAACAGAGGAAAGCTCACTGAGATCAGCTAAGCTGCTCCTCTCCGGGAGGTGCACCCCGGGACACCCCCACCTACCCCCCCCCCACCTGCTGCAGTGGTTGAAAGGTGCACCCTTCTGTGTGTTTTTAGAGAGGTCCGCCGGGAGAGCCAGGGCCACCGGGTCCCCCGGGCCCGCCAGGAGTGCCGGGATCCGACGGCCTGGACGTGAGTCTGAGACCTCGCGCGCACGCACAGGGAGGGAGGCGCACGGTCGACAAAGGACAGCTTTGTGGGCGCAGGCCGGAGGGGAGGGGTCGAGGCTGAAAGCGCTGTGCCCCGCTGTGGCCAGCAGACGGCGCCGGTCCTCCCCACAAGGAGTCCGTTTGTTCCGCAAAATCCTCAAACCGTCTGGGACGGTTTGCCGCCTGCAGACAAGGAGCTGCTGTTCCAACGAGGGCCACAGCTCACAAGGAGGCCTTATCCCCCTCTCCCCCCTCCCGTCCCTTCCCGGAGGAGACGCCCAAATTCCTCTTTCTGTCCCTGGTATGCCTGGCCGCGTCTTCAGGGGTTGGCTTGCTCCAGACGGCTGACCAGCTAGGGCCAGACTCGCATCTTTCCTCTTCGCTTTTTTTTCAGTCCAATTTAGAGACATCTGCCTTGAACCCTGCTCTCTTTGGCATGCTGAGGGTTAAACACCCCGTCCTGCAGGCTTCTCCAGATGTTTACTTTGCTGGACAGACTTCTATTCTACCTGGTACCCCCACCCCCAAACACAGGATATGCTGACTGGGTCCAAGCCAGGATACCAAATGCCTAGAGGCCTCTCGGGGGACCTGAGTGGCCTGGGCAGCCCTCCACTGAGGCCCCTTTGTTACTGCAGGGCTGTGTTTCTGCTGCCTTTGGGACAGATCCAAGCTGCTACTTCTCTCGCCCATGAGTCCCTTCTAGGAACCCCATGGTCCCCCTGGAACCCCAAAAACCAAACCCACTGGCATCAAGCAAATAGCCTCCAATTTCTTCCTCTGAGTGACTGATGGGCTTGAACCTCTGACTTTGCAGTTAGCCCCCAGGACTCCCAAACAACTTTCAAACATCAACCACACGGCAACCCAGTGCATTCTCACTCCCAGGACAGCCTAGAATGGCGCCAGCCCCGTCTCCAAGATTGGAAGAGTATTTTCTCCCATGGAGCAGCTGGCGGTGTCCAGCTGCTGACCTTGTTGACGTCACCACCAGGGGGCCTTTCAGGGTCCCAGACCACTCACCTCCTGATGGACCCCTAGTCCCTGGACACTGCCCCCGTCCCTCGATGGCCTGCCCCGCACTCCATTAGAGAGCTGCTGCTTGGCGGAGGTAGCTCTCCTCCTCTGCCAAGTCCCCCGAAAGTCCCAGGTTTGCCCCGCCACACCCTTGCCCACATCACTCACCCTGGGGAGGACGTAGCGCCCACAGCCCCGTCCGCGGTCGTCACTATTCTCTCAGCGACATGTGGTGTCTCAGCCCCACCTGCATGTTGATTTCCTCTTGTTCAGCTTGGCTGTCGGGGGCTAGTCTCCAGTCAGCCATGCTGGGGGCTTTTTTCTTTAAAAGGACCAAGCTGGGGGGACACAGGTTAGAGCAGAAGACAGTTGAGGAGAAGAAGCAATTGAGAAAGGACATCAAGGGCCCACTTGGGGTTTCCAGAGGTGAAGAATGCTGTCTGACCCACTCTCATCTTGCAGGGTGACAAGGGCCCCCCTGGGAAGCCTGGCCCTCCGGTGAGTACTTGTGCCCCCCTAGACCCTGGACCCTTCCTGTGCGCCCTGCTCCTGCTAATATCTGCTTCTCTGTTTTCAAGGGGGCTAAGGGGGACCCCGGCAGGCCTGGTCCGGATGGGCCCGATGGGAAGCCTGGAATCGCTGTGAGTACTGGAGTGCTTAGGGGGAGAGAAGAGGGGTGTTAGGCTCTCAAGGCCCTTTGGAAGCCAGGCTCTGGCATTTTCCCTGTTCAGAGCTGAGCAGCTGTGAGCGCCTGCCTCACTTTCATTTGACCTGAAATTACCCTGGAATCACACACCCATGCAGGAGGGGGGTGTCTGGATCCCAGGGTGCCGGTGGTCCCAGTCATCTGCAGCCATCACTTTCTGTGAGGACAGCTCCTGTGCTCGGTCCCCAGATCTCTCTCCCCTCCTGCCAGTCAGTTGGCCGCCAGCCCCAGCCGAGAGAAACAGCCTTCACTCATGCCACAGAGGCCCCAGCACCCCACAAGATCATGGCCCAGTCAGTTCCGGGGCTGCTGGGACAGCCATCTGCTTGGGGACCCCATTGGGCCAATCAATAAAGGCAGAAGGAAGCAGAGACACCCCCCCCCCAGCATCGCCTCTGCCATGCCGATTCAGGGGGTGGGGTGTGACCTGCCCCCTGGACCAGTGGTTCTCAACTTGGGGGTGGCAACCCGTTTGGGGGTCGAACAACCCTTTCACAGGGGTCACCCGATTCATAGCAGGGGCAACATGACAGTGATGAAGCAGCAAAAAAAAATGATTTTTTTTTTGGTGGGGGGGGCGCATCACTGTCCTCTGGTGGGAGTAGGAGGCCCAGCCTTGCTCCTGGAGAGCTGCTGTTGGATTTGAACCGCCAGCCCAGTGGGCCGCAGTCCCACGCACAACCACTACGCCACCGGGGCTCAGCCCCCTAACAAAAATGATTTTATGGTTGGGGGTTCACCACCACCTGAGGAACTGCAGGAAAGGGTCCTGGCATTAGGAAGGTTGAGAACCAGTGCCCTAGAGCCTGCCACACCCTCCCAAATGTACAAAGTGTCTCCCACGACACCACTCAGAGAGGGGAGCAGGGTTAGCCCGTTTTGCAATTAGGCAGTTACGGCTCAGAGAAAGTCGCCGAGGGTAGGCAGACCGTCTGGGTCTTGGAGATGCCTAACCTGGGACACGTGTGGCCTGGCCTATGGTACGTCTCTGACCTTGGTTTGTCCCCAAAGACTCTAAACCTACCCTGCTTTCCAGGGTTACTGTGGGAACTGAGGAAAAGGGAAGGGGTGCTCTTCAGGTCCCTGGACCTTCAAGGAGTGTCGTGAAAGGGAGTCTGGGCCCAGCCCTGCCCAGTGGGTCTGAGGAGCTTTGTCTTTCACTGACCCTTACCTACTCTGTGCACAGGGTTTAACTGGAGCCAAGGGAGAGCCTGGCCCCCTGGGGATCCCTGGAGTCAAGGTGGGCAGCCAGCTAGCTCCACAGTCTGGTCCATGCAGGGCCGGAGATGGGGAGCTGCAGTCAGGAGGGCAGAGGCCCAGGAGACTTCTTCTGAGCCTCTCTCATTGCTTCTGCAGGGCCAGCCTGGGCTCCCAGGCCCTCCCGGCCTGCCAGTGAGTATACCCAGAGGGCTTCAAGGGACACTTTGTGGGTAGTGGGTGATCCGGGGTGGGAGGAAGGAAAGAGACATGAAGTCAATCCCCTTTCCTTCGGTTCCAGGGCCCTGGTTTCGCCGGACCTCCTGTAAGTCCTGGGACAGGGCCGGCGGGGGGAGGGGGCCGGCAGGGGGTGGTGGTGGGGCAGCTCCAGTCCCAGGAAGGCCAAGGAAGAACAGAATGTCCATGGTCGTGGTTGGGGTGAGGGAGAACAGGTCGCTGCGATGGCATCAGGAATAGGTAGACTCACTAGATGTCCTGAGGCAGCCACTTTGGGACTGTCTACCCTGTCTGGAATTCTCTGGCTCTTAAAGTCCTAATGGGTCAGGCTCTGAGAGATGGAGAAGGGGGCTCGGGCACCCTTGGCACGCATTCCTTCAGGCCCCTGCATGGGCTGACCCTCTGAGGCATTCCAGCCATGGATGTCTCTGCTCCCCAGGGACCACCTGGACCTGTTGGCCTCCCTGGTGAGATTGGAATCCCGGGCCCCAAGGTGAGCTCCCGCACCCCTCTGCCCACACTGCATCATACCTTCCACCTCCATGCTGGCAAGGCGTTCCAGCCCGGGAACCCCTCCAGCTTCCCTCTGGGGAGCCCCCAAGCCTATGACCCCCCAGGGAGCTCCTGCAGGTCCCCAGTAGAGCCCCTCCTGCTAGGCCGCCCTGCAGGAGGTCTTTCAGGGAGTTCAAGGGGTGGGGTCAACTCCTGCCGATCTGGCAAGTGGTCTGGAGGGTGGCGCGGCGGCAGGTCCAGAGCACAGGGGTCAGGGGAGAAGGAGGTTATGACTTGGGCCCTTTCTGCTGCAGGGTGACCCTGGACCAGAGGGACCAGCAGGACCTCCAGGGCCCCCTGGGAAGCCGGTATGTGTCCTCAGCCCTGGGGAAAGAGAAGGGTCCTGGGCACAAGCAGGTGTGGGGAAGGGTGGTCATAAACTTCATTACACATCCCACGTGTCCATGCAGGGCCGCCCGGGGACCATCCAGGGCCTGGAGGGCAGCGCGGATTTCCTGGTGAGCAGGGGAGGATGGGCAGTGGGAGAGGGGGCAGCTCAGGAGATGGGGTCACTTGAGATGGGGTCAGCCAGGTGGGGGAAGGGCAAGCTGCAAGGGGACGGCAGCTGCAGGAGAATGGGTGCCTGAACACTACCTTGCCAGCCTGGGCAGAGCAGTGACCAAAGTGCCTGTACGCTTTCCTTCCCAGTGTCCAGCCAACTGTCCGGCGGGTGTGAAAGGCCCCCAGGGTCTGCAGGGCGTGAAGGTGAGTGCTCCTGACCCACGCACGCACCCGCGCATAGAAAAATGGCACAGCTGCCTGGCGTGGCCTCACCTGTACTCTCCTTCCTTCCAGGGCCACCCGGGCAAGCGCGGGGTTCTGGGCGATCCTGGCCGGCTGGGGGAGCCGGTGAGTACGTGGGCTGAGGGTCCAGGGAAGGAGGGTAGCTGGAGGACATCCTACCAGGGGCTCCATCTTCTCCTGAAGGTCCAGGGGCTGCAGAGGCAGGACCTGAGAGGTCGGCCTATGTTCCTGGTCTGTTTCTAGAAAGTCCATTCTGCTGAGCTAGCCTCAGTTTCCCCTGGTTTCTGTCTGCTTTGGGTGGAGAAGGAAATGGTGTCTTTAGTTAGTTGTGTACCTGTCCCTCCCATCTGCCCGCCCATCTGACCATTCATTGCTACTTCTTAGGGCCCCAAAGGAGACGTGGGTGCATCAGGAGAGCAAGGGATCCCCGGACCACCGGTAAGGACCACCTCCCACGGGGGCCCCCCTGTGCCCCCTGTGCCTGGCTGTCCTCTCAGAGTTCAGCTATTTGCTTGCTCTGGCTTCTAACAGACTGCTGTGCCCAGCCGGGCTGGGTGGGGAAGAGGCAGGGGCTGTCAGATATGAGGCCAGAGGACCAGGGCTGCCAATCAGAGGGTCCAGCTCAGGTCCAGGACCTGCCACCGTCCCTCTGCCTGATCCTGACGAGCCCACCCCCAGCCCTGAGGCGCATTGTCCCCTTGGTGTGGCTGGGGGGGGGGGGGCTCTGTGAAGATGGAGAGTCTGAAGCATCATGAACTGAGCCTCCTGTTGCCACCCCTGTCACTCTTCTGTCTTGACAGGGCCCCCAGGGCATCCGGGGCTACCCAGGCATGGAAGGATCCAAGGGAGAGACGGTGAGGCTGGGCGTGTCCTGCGAGAGCCGCCATCTCTGGACACTCACTTGTCTGGGGTCAGAGGTCGCTTGGTCCCTGAGGCCCAGCCAGGTCTGACATGCAGCTCTTTCCTTCCCCAGGGCCCCCAGGGGTACAAAGGCATGGTGGGTTCCATTGGGTCTGCTGGGTCCCCGGTAAGTCTTCTCCTGCCCAGCCCCTTCTCCCTCCCACTGCCCCCCCCCCCACCTGCCTCCTCCAGTGGGGTCTCCTGGGCCTGCAGAGGGAGTGCAGCTCCCTCTGAGTCACAGTACCTGGGTCCCTGCCTGTCCTTCCTGCCAGGGTGAAGAGGGCCCACGGGGACCCCCAGGCCGAGCTGGGGAGAAGGGTGATGTGGTAAGTCCTCAGTCACCCCTGTCCATCCCTGCGTGGGCGTGGGCGTGAGAGAGAGAGAGAGAGAGAGACTGGTTTGAGGAGGACTGTCTATGTGGATGCCTGGTCAACCCCACCAACCCTGGCCAGCTGGCTGCTGATCGAAATGACACTCTGGGAGAGGCCGTGGGAGCTGGTGCCATGGTCACTGGAGCCAGACAATGAAATGCCAGCGAATCATTCATGAGGTTAACTGGATTTGGTCTGGATCCCAGGCCTCTCTAGTGTGTGTGTATTTGTTGTTACTAGGTTGTCAGCTCCCTATTATACCAGACACACACAGACGTAGAACAGAGTTCAGCCTCAGGCTACACCCCCCCCCCCCCCCCCCCGCCTCCCCCCAACACACACACACACCTCCTCGGTTCCAGTAACAGTTAGCCATTCGCAGTTTAACCATTGCTTCCTGCCTGCCGTCCTTCCTTCTCTCGGTTGATATTGTTCTATTCTGATATTTTAAGGAAATCCTTAATATCGTGTCACACACACACACACACACACACACACACACACCTGCTTCTGTATCTTCCGAAATCATGAACCTTTTCTTAGATAATGACAATACCATTATCACCAAATTAGATCCAAACTCACTGCCGTCGCATGGATGCCGACTCAGCGCCACCTTAGAGACCTGCCCCCCGGGGGAGGGGGTTCTGAGAGGCGCTCTTCCTGGGAGTAGAAGCCCTCGTCTTTCTCCTGAGGAGCTGTTGGTGGTTTCAAACAGCCAACCTTGCAGTGAGCAGCCCGACACATAGCCCTCTGGCCACCAGGCTTAATTCACACTTCCACCATCTCAAGGTCAGGGTTCAAAGCCAGCCAGCAGCCCTGTGGAAGGAAGAGTGACTAATAAAGATGACAGCTAAGAAAAGTCCAGAGGGTGGATCTATGGTGTCCCCGGAGCCTCTCTGAACAGAAATCCAAGCAATGGCATCTAACCACGGGGTTCCTTTTGCCCCACTTAGCTGAACAAAACAAAGATCGGTGATTGTCCTTGCTTCAGAACAAAGCCTACACAGTGCATTGGATTGCCTTGTCTCTCCCAAGAATGGCACTCAGGGCACTGGCCAGCCAGGATCTCTGGGAATGCTGGCTTCCACCTCTGTCCTAGCCCCTGACCAACCTGACTGAGCCCCTACTCCCTCCAGCTGTTTCCAGGGAGAAAGGTCATTCCTGGACCCCTCTCCTCCAGTCCCGGCAGTGTGGCCTATGCAGAAGGACTCTGGGACTCAGAGGTCACCATTGTCTATAGCCTGAAGATGACCTGATCTCTGTCTGTTTTGCAGGGCAGTCAAGGTGTTCGAGGACCCCAGGGCATAATAGGCCCCAAAGGAATTGCTGTAAGTGCCAGGCCTAGGCCCCGCTGGTAGGGGGCAAGGTCCCGGACAACTTGGGCCAAACCCCCTCTAAGAGGAGCCTGGGAATCGGTTGTTGGCGGGTGGGTTGGCCTATTCCTTTCTGTGCCTCAGTTTCTTCACCTGTAAAAGAGGCGTGATGACGTAGGAAAGTGAAAGTGCGAAACACTCTGGGAAACCTAGCCCCCATCCCAGGCAGGGCCAAGGTTCCTCCCCTGCAGCCCCTCCTCCACGCCCACTCCCCTCACCCTTTGGGGCTTCCCAACAGGACCAGGCACAGAGGGCAGTAGGCAGGGGCAAGAGGCCTGACCCCAGGCACCGCCCCCGGTAAGTCCCCTTGAACTTTCCTCCTGAACAGGGTCCCCCAGGCATCGATGGCAAGGATGGAACCCCAGGCACCCCAGGCATGAAGGTAGGAGTGGGGGCGGCTGGTGGACTGGGGTAAAGGTCAGGACCCCACCCAACCAGCACCACGCGCCCCATGGCACTGTGCCCATGCGCCTTGGATCACAGTCCTGAGCAATGTCTCTGCGCCCCTGCCTGCTCTGTGGCTGGAGCTTAATTTGAGCTCTTTGTCTCTCCAGGGCAGCGCAGGACTGGCGGGGCGGCCAGGGAACCCAGGCCACCAGGGTCTAGCGGTGAGTATCAGCTGGAGTCATCCGTCCCCCCACAGGCAAACTGCTTCGCCTCCTGCTCTCTGAGAGAGGAGGCCCTCTTTTGTGCCTGGTCCCGCGATGGCCTGAACTGCTGGAGAGGTTAAAGCCCGCAGGTTACAGGAGTCTCTCGGGAGTTCCTGACCCCATCACCACCTCCAGGGTCCCTCATCCTCGACAGTTGCTCCAGTCATTCCACCCCCTCCACGCTGCCCAAATAGAAGTGCTTCCGGAGCCCTGTCCGTAGCTCCCCTGGGCCCCAGGACACAGCCGTTCACCTCCATCAGCTACTGGGGGCCTTAGGTATAGACATCTTAAGCCCCAAGGCCCCAGACTCGCTGCCATCGGGTCCATGCCCACTCCTCGTGAGCCTGCAGGATGGGGTCGAACTGCCCCTGTGAGTTTCCGAGACCCGCCTGCTCCCAGGAGCAGAGAGTCCCCTCTTTCTCGCACAGGGCCTGGAGGTTTCCCCCTGCTCACTTGGCAGGTGGCAGGCCAACGTGTACCCATTGCCCCACTGGAAAGGCAGGCACAAGGCCGAACTGGTTTACGAACAAGAGCTGTACAGTCTTTGTCCTACAGCTCATCTCGGGAGCCAAGGACTACTAAAACCTGATCCCAACCTCTTCCTCCTCCTCCTCCTTCTTCAGCCCTAGCCCCTTCCCACTCCCTCCCTTCTCTGCCTTTGACGCATAGAGACCCTGTGTCTGCAGGGAGAATATGGTGCCCGCAGGGTGAAATACTGCCTGGTCCTGGCCCATCCTCACAGCCTGTTGTAGCCACTGGGTCGATCCACCCCATCCAGGGCCTTCCTCTTTCTCTCGCTGCCCCTCCAGTAATCCCGCAGGAGTTCCATCTCCAGGGACCCGTCCTCTCTCTACAGGGCTTCTGTCTCCATGCTCCGACAAGGGCCTTGACTTGTAGATTCCCAGCCTTTTGCCTTTGCAGGTCTCTCTGCTTGAAATGGCCTTCCCCGTCTCTGGGCCTTCTCATTGCTGTCCAGGAAGGTGGTGTGGACGGGGTGGCTGAAGCTCGGGTGCCTGCGTGAGCCCCTGTGCCTGTGAGCACACACAGGCATACTCACCTCTCCCCTGGACCTCGGGGAGGCAGGCCTCTATGCACCCCGCTCCTGTCCTGCCTGGGCTCTGGAGACCTGCGTGAAGGCCACAGTGAACTTCATGAGTCCTGGACCAGCCTCTGCTATTCAGATGGGGACTAGCAAGATGGGGAGGGGACACCGGGTGCGGGGTCAGAACTGATGTCACCTTCTTTCTGCAGGGTGTGCCAGGCCCGCCTGGGACCAAAGGGGGCCCTGGAGACAAGGTGAGGTGACTCCAGACTGGGAGCAGAATTGGTCCCATTCAAACAAGGGCTCCTGGAGGGAGGGACCAGGGGCATGGCTTAAAGACCGAAAACCCCAAGTCTCATCCCACCTGGTCACAACCCCTCCCCTCTGGCAGCCCAGGCCAATGGCGCCCCAGTGGCATGGAAAGTCAGCAGAGCCCACCAAGAACAACCTCTCCCCAACTCAGATGGTTCTCAGTGTGTTTAGAGTCCATTGGCCTTCCTCAAGAGCATGGGCCTGTCTCAACCACCCAGACTAACCCTAGAACTGTTTTCCTGCAGGGGGAGCCAGGCCAGCAGGGCCTCTCCGGATTCTCTGGTCCCCCTGGCAAAGAGGTAAGTCACTGTCCAATCTACTGACAAAGACTGTGAATGCCATCACCTGCACTTGACACGGGGTGGGTGGGGTGTAGTTAAGCCCCACCCAGTCTGAGAGGAATCATGGGTACTAGTCTGGGCTCTGTCACTGCCCCACTAACCCAGCGACACTCTCTTCTCCCCTGAGCCCCGGTGTCTCTGTGGCCAGTGCAGGAAGAGTGGAGCTGGTTTTGTCTTGGGGTGTGG
>PVJH01043955.1:0-13292 GCA_004026705.1 Nesogale talazaci | reverse complement strand
GGAATTGAACCTCCAACCCAGTGGGCCGCAGTCCCGCGCACAACCACTACGCCACCGGGGCTCAGCCCATTTTCTTATAGTCATTGTTATCACTTCCCCATTTCCTCTCCCTTACCTCCCCTACTCTACCCCTACCAAGGAACCATTGATCCCATTACCGTCTCTACAGATTTACTTATCTTGGATTTCATATACAATTAATAAATTCATTAAGTCCTAACCAGAATAACAAAGTAAAACTGATAAAACCATCAATTGAAAAGGGAGCAGAGGGCTGAGCCCTGGTGGCGTAAGTGGTTGAGTGCGGGACTGCAGCCCGCGGGCTTGGCGGTTCAAATCCAGTGGCAGCTCTCAGGAGAGGCACTGGGTAGCGCCCACGACCACCAGAGGCAATGATGCCCACCAAAAAAAGCAAAAATAAAATAAAATAAAAATGACTTATGGGCTGAGCCCCGGTGGCGCAGTGGTTGTGCACGGGACTGCGGCCCACTGGGATGGAGGTTCAATTCATGCTCACAGGAGCAAAGGCTGGGCCTCTTACTCCCACCACAAGGGCAGTGATGCCTAAAAATAAAAAAAAAGAAAGAAAAGAGCAGAGGCTGAGCCCCAGTGGTGTAGTGGTTGTGTGCGGGACTGCACCCCACAGGGTTGGCAGTTCAAATCCAGCGGCGGCTCTCCAGGAGCAAGGCTGGGCTTCCTACCCCCACCAGGGCAGTGATGCCACACAAAAAGAAAAGAGAGAGAGAGAGAGAGAGAGAGAGAACCAGAAACTATTAAAAGCTGGCGCTCATTTATGGTAAGTGAACCCTGACAGGGTACTAAAGGGGACCCTAACTGCATCTGCCACAACCCACTTTCTCATGCATCCTGCACGTTCACAAGGCTGTTCACATTCCTGGTCCGTGGTCTGAGCAGATTCAGCAGGGTCTTCCTCGTGTGCGCGCCCCCCCCCTTCACTTTTTTTTTCTTTTAGCAGCTTTAAAATGGGTCAAAGGGGAGATCATCTGATACGATAGTACCTTTTTACCTAACTACCTCAGCCATAATAACTTGACAAGGCTCTCTGACAGGTAACACATCTATTCACCTCCCTCCAGTGTGGATGCTAATGGATCTTGGGTTTTCACTGCCTTCTACAGCCTTCTGCAAGGCAGGTGTTCACAATTTAAGCTCGGAGCCCATTCCCTCCTTTCCATCTGGATTATATGATTTACAATCCTTGAATCACACAGAATTGTACTATCTACAATCCCTGGACCACGGGCTTCTTCCACGTGGACTTCGTTGCCACCTCATTTCGATGGCTGCTTGCTGGGAGACAAACTTTCAGACCTCAAAGACTGTTCTTTCCGATAGCTGGGCACCCTCTAGTGTCTTCAGCCTAATCACAGATAAGTTATAAAAAGAGCAGGTTAGGGGCTGAGCCCTGGTGGAGTAGTGGTTGTGCGTGGGACTGCAGCCCACTGGGATGGAGGTTCAATTCCAGCTCCCAGGAGCAAAGGCTGGACCTCCTACTCCCACCACCAGAGGGTAGTGATGCCTAAAAAAAAAAAAAAAAGAGCAGGTTAGGCACACACACAAAGACAGATTCCACGTGATGATCTTCCACAAGCGGAAGAATAAAGAATATGAAGGAATAATAAAGAATATGTCTGAACCTTTATTTGGAATTTCAGCCTCTGGGATGTTGAAACAATGTCTGATCGTTAAAGTCACCCACCTGGGATCTTTCTGTTATAGCGACACTTAGAAAAATAAGTCAGAATCTCTGGGGTCTCCGCTCCACCGCCCCAGGGCCCCCAAGTGGGCCTGGGCTCTGGGAAACTGGGCTTGAACCCTGCTGGTTCACGGTCACTAAGCATTGTGGAGCCTCCACTTCTTTACCTGAGAAATGGGAGGGCAGCCCTCACGCTGGCTCTGGCGGATGGAGGAAAACTTCCTTGTAGAGCAGTCTGCCCAAAGCTAGGTGAGGACATGATGACTTGGTGATTTCAAGGCGCCCCGAACAAGCCCAACAATATAAAGCCAAGTAGGAGCTCCCAGGTTTCTAAGAAGCCCACTTGAAGGAAGCACGTTGAGAAACAAATGTATTTCTTGTCAGGTGAAGAAACAGCAATTTGAAGGCCAGACGTTCAGATTGAGGAGCAAAGCTTGCCCCAGGTGCTCATCTGGGGACATGATGAGGCAAGAAACCTGGCTCCTTTTCTGGCAAACTCCCCCACTGGGGAACCACTGGCTCAGAGGCTCGCCAGAGAACCTGCCTTCACTTCTGGCCAAGGATGCTGAGGCAGGGCGGCCCGGGAGGGTGTTCATTTGAAGGCTTTGAACTTCACTTTCCTGCTCTGTGAGGTGAAGGTAAACGCATGCTTGACTCCTGTTTGTAAGTCACGTGCCAGGCATTGGGCGAAGTACTTGTTGACACATCAGTCCCTTTAATGCTCACCGCTTCTGTAAAACGGAGCCTCGTTATTCTTGGGGTCTGTGTTAACGCTTCTGCTTGCTGGGCCTTACTTGTGACCCCCCCAAAATCAATATTGGCCCCACAATTTAATTTTTGCACAATTTAAGAACTGGCACCTTCAGAGAGCAATAAAAACATGTGAGTTGCCCACTATGGTTGGTGTGGCCGTGGCTAATTTCCCGTTGCCGTTTGAGTTGAGTCAAAACCGACCATTATTGTTGTAGTGTTAGACGTTGTGGTAGTTACATAACCTGGTGTCAATTTGGGACTTGAGAGGATTAAGAGTCAACAGGTGGAAGCTAGTCTGTCAACCCAATAGAGACCTCTATGCGGAGATGGCCTTTCTCCTGAGAATACTGGGAATCTGGTATTTCCTCCTTGGAGGTGGGAGACAGACTCTCTCTCAGTTCACTCCCTTGGAGATGCTCTACTGACAAGACACATGGCACTACACTGATAGACCCTGTGCTTCTGTGGAGAAGCCACGTGGAGACCCCTCTCAGCGCTGAGATGCTCACAACGCCACTGGATCCAAAGACTTTCTACCCACTGGCCTGTGACCACCCTACATTCTGCATCATTGCATGTGTTTCATGAGTCTGAAGAGGACTTTATAGATAGGTATCAGACATATGGACTAATATCAGACTTATGGGTTTGGATGGGACTGAGAGATTTTCTTAATGTACCCTTTATAGAAAACTCTCTCTTATGCACATATGAGTTTCTTTCTTTTTTTTTTTTTAGGCATCACTGCCCTCAGGTGGTGGGAGTAGGCGGCCCAGCCTTTGCTCCGTGGAGCTGGAATCGAACCTCCATCCCAGTGGGCCGCAGTCCTGCGCACAACCACGACGCCACCAGGGCTCAGCCCCACATATGAGTTTCTATGGATTTGTTTCTCTAGTCTACCCAGACTAACACAGATGTCGATTGAGTTGACTTCACTTCATAGTCGCCCCATGTGACGAAGTGGAACTGCCCCCGTATGCGAGACTGCCATATTCATGGAAGATTGCCAACAGGTCTTTCAAACTGCCCACCCTTCAATTCGCAGCCAAGTAGTTCACCACGGCACCACCAAGGCTCCTCTGTAGATCATAAACCTCCTGCCAACCAGGGCATTCTAACTCACAGCAGCCATGGAAGGACAGGCCTCTTTATGAACTGTAACCACTGCAAACTATGGGAATCAACTATCCAATTTCTCCGCCAATTTAGGGGTGAGATACGCACATAGATGAGGAGGCAGTTGTTTAAACAGAACAAGGGACTATTGAGAGGTTCAAGATCAGGAAAGCTGTCTATCAAAATTGTAGCCTTTTATCATATTTTATCTGTATTCTGAGCAAATAATCAGAGAAGCAAGACTGCATGAGAAAGAACTCAGCTTCAGGATTGCAGGAAGGCTTATTAACAACCTAAGCGAGGCAGATAAAGCAGCCTTGCTTGCTGAAGGTGAAAAGGACTTGAACCCCTCGCTGATGAAGGTCAAGGCTTGCAGCCTTCACCATGGATTACAACGCAATGAAAGAAAGCCAAATCCTCACTGCTGGACCTGCCGGTGACATTGGGATCAAGGGAGAAATTATGGAAGTGAGGGATTTCATCTTGCCGGGATCCATAATCGATGCTCTTGGAACTCCAACCATCAAATGGCTTATTGCACTGGACAAGACCTTCTTGTCAAAATCTTCTGCTCCAGACCTCCTGAAAGTGTTGAAGAGCAAGAATGTCACTCCAGGGACAACAGCATTCCCAGTAAAGTCATGGTATTTCATCCCCATTGAATAAGAAGGACCAAAGAAGAATGGTGCTGCTAGGGGAACTATTGAAGTACCAGGCACGGCCAGAAGAACACGCTAATCCGTCCTGGACGAAGTACAGTCCACATGTTCCTGGGACGTGAGAAGCGAGACTTCATTTCACACACTTTGGACTTTAATCAGGAGAGCGCGATCCCTAAAGAAAGACCTCAGACATGCTGAGCCCCAGTGGCACAGTGGTTGTGCGCGGGACTGAAGCCCACTGGGATGGAGGTTCGATTCCAGCTCCACGGAGCAAAGGCTGGGCCTCCTACTCCCACCACCAGAGGGCAGCGATGCCCCCCCAAAAAAAAGAGACCTCAGAGTTGATAAAGTGGAGGAGCAGCAAAAACCAGGAGGACCCTGAACAAGATGGATCCACATACTGGCTGTCGAATAGGCTCAAAGATAGCAGTAATTATGAGAGTGGCTGTGTGAGTCCGGGTAGACTAGAGAAACAAATTCATAAACACATATATGGATATGAGGGAAAGGTTTATACACGAGAGGAATGGAACATGGAGAAAGGATCCCAACCCAGGTCAGCCCAAGGGCATCAGTCCGATATTAGCCCATATGTCCGACACCAGTCTATAAAGTCTCCTTCCAACTCACAAAGCACGTGCAATGACACCAGGACAATCGCAGGCCAGTGGGTGCAGAGTCTTGTGTGTCCAGCAGCAATAGAAGCATCCCGGTGCTGGCAGGGGTCTCCCCGTGGCTCCTCGTTTCCAGAGCTCAGGGTCCATCAGCAGTATCCAGTGGCAGTAGAAGCATCTCAGTGCTGGCAGAGATCTCTCTGTGGCTTCTCCAGCCCCAGAGGTCTGGTTCCATCAGGGCAAGACCATGTGGCTCCTCCTCTGGCTCCTCCAGGTTCCAGGACTCAGCATCTATCAGCATGCCACCATCTTGCTTTGTCGGCAGATCGACTCCAAGAGACTGAGTCAAGTCTCTCTTCTCCAATTGGGAAATCCCACGAGACTTCCCAGAATTCTCAGGAGAAAGCCAAGGCCACGCAGAGGCCACATGGGCTCTCTCCAGACTGACAGGCTAGACTCCACCCCTAGACTCCCAATCATGAAATGGACACATGAATATATGACTGCCACGGTGGCACAACACCAGAAAGTGTTTCCTTCTGCTGGAACAGGCACGCTGTGAGTCACAGCCGCCGGCAACAACAACAACAACAACATCGTGTTTCCAAGGCTGTCCTCTTCCTGGAGGCACATCACTGGACCTTTCTCCCGCAGAGCTATTCCCAAGACACTGTCAGGAAGTCCATGCTGACT
Source organism: Nesogale talazaci (assembly GCA_004026705.1). Lineage (NCBI taxonomy): Eukaryota > Metazoa > Chordata > Mammalia > Afrosoricida > Tenrecidae > Nesogale > Nesogale talazaci. The sequence continues at coordinate 7,737 of PVJH01043955.1, read as the reverse complement.
CATTCTTTTCTTTCTCACTGCCAGCAACCCTTATGGGTTTCTGAGACTGTAAGTCTTTTTTTTTTTTTTGATATAATTTTTAATCATTTTATTGAGGACTCTTACAGATATTATACCAATGCAGTGCAATCACATCAAGCAATAGTGTACAATTGCTACCACAGTCAGCTTCAAAACATTTGCCTTCTTCTTGCACTCCTTGATATCAGCTTTCCTTTATCCCCTCCCTCCTCCACCATGCCCCCCTAGGAGCCCTTTATTTCTCCAGTTTTGAGGGTGTGGGGTTTGGGATTTTTGGGGGGTTTTGTTTTTTGTGGGTTTTGTGTCATAACTTATGCAATCCTATATAACCATTCACATACAACTCTGTTGTTCCCTCCCATCCAGGGGGGGTATGCAATCATCAGTGTTATCAGCTCTCTTTCCTCCCTTCCCATACCTCCAGGGAACCATTACTCCTGTTACTGTTTCCTGAAGGGCTATCTATCTCGGCTTTCATGCAGCGAACATTCTTAAATACAGAAATGAACTTATGCAAATCTAACATGATTAATGAGGCAAAACAAATAAAAACCCCTAACAGTAAGGGGAAGAGATATGAAAGAACTAGAGGAGTATGCGGTTCATCAGTGCTATACCTGACCCTGGATTTCCATCCCTTCTGTGAGACTCTTCTGAGAGGATCTGACCGATTATCTTACATCCATGCCCCTTTGCATCAATCTGGTTGCTTGCTTTTGAACTTCTGATACCTGAACCCACCCACACCTCTCATGATCACACAGGCCAGTGGGCTTCTTCTATGTGAGCTTTGTTGTTCCCTTGCTAAATGGCTGCTTGTTTAACTGTAAGCTGTTAAGACCCCAGACGCTAGAGCTTTTCATAGCCAGGCACCAATGGTTTTTTTCACCGCATTTGCTTATGCATCCATTTTGCCCTAGATGATGATTCTTTAAGGATAATTCTTTGGGCGGAGCCATGGTGGCGTAGTGGTTGTGTGCGGGACTGCGGCCCACTGGGACGGAGGTTCAATTCCAGCAGTGGGGCTAGGCCTCCTACTCCCACCAACGGAGAGCAGTGATGCCCCCTCCCCAAAAAAAAAAAGAATAATTCTTTAAGAAAGCCTCCTCTTTCTCCCACAGAGTTGCGGATGATTTCATACTGCTGACCTTGAAGTTAGCAACCAACCAGTAACCACCTTGTCACCAGAGCTCCTTACTGACTCATCGTGACCCTGTATGACAGATAACTGCCTCTGTGAGTTCCTGAGGCTGTAAAACTTCCTCATCTTTCTTCCCAAGAGCAGCTGGTAGGTTTGAACCCCAAACCTGTGCTTCAAAGGTTAATTAGGCCACCGGAGTGCTAATGGATGGGCTGCAGTGTCCAACCTTCTAGCTAGCAGCCACCAAGGTGCCTTACTGTCCACCACAACCCCACCCCTGCCATTGCACTCCCATCTCACCCCAACTTGAAACATGGCCCCCTCTCTTCCTCCTCTGTTTTAAGGGAGACTTCTTTAAGAACACAGGTTGTGGGCTGAGCCCCGGTGACGTAGTGGTTGTGCGCGGGACTGCGGCCCACTGGGACGGAGGTTCAATTCCAGCTCACAGGAGCAAAGGCTGGGCCTCCTACTCCCACCACCATAGGGCAGTGATGCCTAAAATTAAAAAAAAAAAAGAACACAGGTTGTATCTTTTCTGTCATTGTATCCAGATCTAGAACAGATTTCGGAGCATAACAGGGCCTCAGACTACCTCGCTGATGGAATAAATGAAGATAAAGAGGCATTCTTGTGGGTGGGGTGAGAGGAATGTGGGGTGGAGAGGAGTTGAGTTTGACTCCTGGTTCTGTTATGTATTGGCTGGGTGGCCCTAGCTGGCACCACCACCTTGTCTGGGCGAAGCAGCTGGCACCTCCTGGAGGTCTGGCCTTTGGCCAGTGCACTCTCCATACCACAGCTGAAGGAACCCAGTATGGTGGCCTAATTTTTTTTTCTTTTAATCATTTTATTGGGAGCTCATGCAACTCGTATCACAATCCATCCATCCATCCCTTGTGTCAAGCACAGTTGTACATTTGCCGCCATCATTTTTCTCAAAACATCTGCTTTCTACTTAAGCCCTTGGTATCAGCTCCTCATTTTTCCCCTCCCTCCCCACACACCCTCGTGAACCCTTGATAATTTATAAATTATTATTATTTTGTCATGTTTTACACCGTCCGACGTCTCCCTTCACCCACTTTTCTGTTGTCCGCGCCACCCGCCCCCCCCCGGGGAGGGGGTTATATGTAGATCCTTGTGATTGGTTCCCCCTTTCTACCCCACCTTCCCTTCACCTTTCTGGGATCAGCACTCTCACCACTGGTCCAGAGGGGTTCATCCATCCTCGATTCCCTGTTTCCAGTTCCTCTCTGTACCAGTGTACATGCTCCGGTCTAGGCAGACTTGTAAGGCAGAATTGGCATCATGATAGTGGCGTGGGGGGAGGAAGCTTTAAAGAACTAGAGGAAAGTTGTATGTTTCATCATTACTACACTGTACCCTGACTGGCTTGTCTCCTCCCCAAGACCCTGCTGCAAGGGAATGTCCAGTTGCCTACAGATGGGTCTTGGGTCCCCACTCCACACTCCCGCCATGCACAGGGATATGATTTTTGGTGGGCCTAATCATAAGCGGTGTAATTCACCTTTAGACTATTAGGCAAAGCATGTCCTATTACTCCACCATGACATATCGCCTTCCCAACCACAAAGTCCTTACTTTTTCTCTGTTGTGGGATTCACTTGTCCACTTTCTATTTCTAGCACGATCGTGACCGGCGCTCTTTGTTTTCATGTCACTGCCCTGGATAATAGGTTTAAGGGCAGCAGAGAGTGGCGTCTCCCTGGGGGCAGTGGAGACCCAAAGTCCCAGGCCTGAGGCAGCTCTTTTTTGCATCATTCCCAGCGACGGGAAGTGGAAAACCGTTAAGTCCAGGAAAGAAAGATGCGGTGGTATTCAAGCGTATGAAATGTAAAGACATTTTTCTCAGAAGGCGAACTAACACAAATGTGAAGTTTCGAACCATTAAAATTATCATTAACACATCTCAAAAAGTGACCTTCCATCAAATACATTTGATTTTTTTGTGTGTGGCGTCACTGCCCTGGTGGGAATAGGAGGCCCAGCCTTGCTCCTGGAGAGCTGCTTCTGGATTTGAACCACAAGCCTAGTGGGCTGCGGTCCCGCACACAACCACTACGCCACCAAGGCTCAGCCTACATTTGAATTTTTAAGTAGGCATTAACATGAAAGCACCGTCCAATGTGCAGTTAGCATACATTGTGTTTAATAAAAATAAGTGGTTTTAAAGTTTTCAGTGCCATCTTATGAAAACTTTTGAGAAAAAATAGAACTGCTTGAAGCATAGTGTCCCATGACTAGTCCGTTGCTATCACATTTCACCCCTGCTATGTCCAGACTTACATATATAGAAATGTAGTTTCAAATCCAGCAGCAGCTCTCCAGGAGTAAGGCTGGGCCTCCTACTCCCACCAGGGCAGTGATGCCCACCAAAAACAAAGAAATGTAGCAATAATGTAAATCATCTAATTCTGTCAAAATATTCCTTAGCTGCCGTGGATAATTGTCCTCTGCACTGTGCTAAGTCGTGAGAGCCCTCAGGACAGGAAAAGAAGAAGATGGACACTTGGTTAGGCAAGCATCTGTCATAACCATGCCACCAGAGAGATCTGAGAGATTCATTTATCTGTTCTTTCACCTCAGAACTTACACACACACACACACACACACACACACACCCATCTCTTACCTCATCAGCAGAGATGTTCCTCAGTTCATGTTCTTCTCTCACATCCGGGTACAACCATCCTTGGTTCTGAGGACAGATGACAAGAGATACCAAGAAGTGTTCCCTGAGGCCTGAGCATATTAGAACGTGGACATTCAGGTTTGCAGTCCTGCCAGGCCAGAGCCGAGCCCTAGGTCCTGGGGTGACACAGACACCCTGTGATCTTCTTAGCACATTTGTTTAAAAGCTTTAGGGAACTTCTGGAGGGCAGGCCTTGGGCAGGGCCCTTCTTGCCTTATTTGAGTGAGGGGCAGTGCTAATCCAACGTGCCAAAGTCTGTGCTGCCTGGAAGCGTCTTGCACACGCGGGGCCTTCTGTCCTCAAGCATGCATCTCCGAGTCTTCGGAAGCCTTGCAGTCTCAGCTTAAATATCCCTTCCTCAGACAACTCTGTCTAGCCTCTAAATCCAGACTTAGAGCCCCCTCTCTCATGAATCCCAGTCCTTTTCCCTCTTGGCGTTTACCCCAAGTCATAATACTGAAGTCACTGGTATAAATCTGTATGCTTGTGCTCTTTCCCACCTGACCATAGCCTGTGACACACAGTAGGTACTCCGGATATATCAGCTGACTGACTCTCTCCGAGCCTCAAGTTTCCTCAGCACCTGTAGATGCAGGATGTTGATATCTGCCTGATACCTCCTCTGGAGAGAGTGAAGAGAGAATTGCTGCGAGAAAACTTGGCACACAGTAGGCGGTCGATAAATGCTGCTATGGGTGTCACGTGCTCAGAGTCAGGGGATTTGGGGAGTTGGGGCTTCGTGATTGTTGAGATTGGCGTAGCTTTCCTGGAGTAGAGGAGGCATTCCAGGAGGGAATGTGACCAACAGCGGAGGAAAGACGATGTAAGGACAGTGGGCTGGGTCAAGGGGAGGGGCTGGGGTAGCCTATACCGAGAAAGGCAGACGAGGGCCATATCAGGGAGAGCAGTGAGTGCCAGCTCAGCCCATTTAAACTTCCTCCTACAACAGGAAGGGGCCAAAGAATGATTCTGAGCACAAGAGTCAACTGGAGGAATTTAATACGGCAGAGAGATGACTTGTGGCAACTCTGTATCAGGTGAATCAATAAAGGGAAGGAAGGCAAAATGCATGACTACTTCCTTGAGCCCCCATCTCTAATCTTTAAAACTATAATATGCGCAAGGGTGAGTAGCACATCTCTGACAGCAGACAGATTTGGACTCAAGGCGTGGCTCAGCGAATGTCCTCTCTGACCTGACACCAGGCCAGTCACTCCGCTTCCCCGAGCCTCCATTGCTTCGCCTGCCAGCTGGGAAGAATCATCTCGAGTCTGCAAGCCTGCCGACCTCGTTGGGCCCCAAATGAAAGAAGTGGTGCATTCAGCCCTTCCCTTATTCAAAACGGGACTCTGCATAGAATGACCAGTTACCGAGCCCTTGGGATGCAACTCTGTGCCTGTCATCTCATTTAATCTGCGCAGCATCCTTGCCAGGCCATACTATTATCAAACCCATTTTACACATGAGGAGACTGGGGCTCAGAGAGGGCAGAATATAAGGTTCAAACTCAGGATTGGATAGGACTGATTGCATCACCCAGGGGTGGGGGGCGGGGTGGGGGTGGTCTGGCCCAGCCTGAGCACACTGTCAGGGCATTCTGCTCCGGTGGCATCGTGGCCTAGTGACAGAGCCCTAGACGGGTAGTTATATCCATTTCAGAGCACAGGAGTGTGCACTTTTGCCAATGAGCACACTTGTCCACAGTCCGATCTCCCCACCTGTGGGATGACAACAGGACTTTTCCATAATTATAGACTCCAAAATATGAAGCAAACTATTTACCAGCATTTGGTGTGGAAGTTAAGTTCGCTATGCTCCCTGAAGCTCCCAGTTATCTGAGGCCTTTGTGTGTCTCACCATAGAGCTGACTCCCCTGCTGTGAGGATGAGGGTTCGCTTCCTGTGAAGCCTGTGGGTGGATCTACATGCTACTGTTTTGTTTTGGGGTTTTTTTTGGCATCACTGCCCTCTGGTGGTGGGAGTAGGAGGCCCAGCCTTTGCTCCGTGGAGCTGGAATCGAACCTCCATCCCAGTGGGCCGCAGTGCCGCGCACAACCACTACGCCACCGGGGCTCAGCCCCCATGCTACTGTTAATGATCTCTAGTGTAACCTGTTTAGCCACATCCAGGAGTCTGGGGTCTGGTCTTGTCACACGGGACCCCGATACTTCCCTTTCCTATAATGTGTGCATATGGCACAACCCCTTCCTGTGACGTATGTCCTTACCTATAATTGGGGACCTCGCATGACTCCAGAGGGCATATTAGGATTAGACACAGAATCGAGGCTCTCTCCTGCCTCTCTCTCCTGGCCCTCAGTGCCCACTCCCTCATGTAATCCCTTTCCCCCACTCGCTCCCTGCACGTGGACCACCCAATTGGCAGAGGTGAGCATGCTGATGTGAAATGTGTCTAACTCTTATTATTTCTCTCTCTTTCTCATCCTATCTCTATCCTTATTATAATAAATTATAATTATTGCTGTACAACTGCACCTATTGAACCTGTAATGTATGTATCAGAAGCTGGCTTCTTCTGATACCCACCAGCCTCGCACGCGCTGCCTCTGGCGCAGCCCACGCCTACACATGACCGTCTTCTCTCCCCACAACCACCTCTTCCACATGGCATTCACATGGAAGGCCCCCAAGAAGGGACCCACCACAGTTGGCATTCGTGGATGAGCCATCGTTCGTGGAGTGGCCAGTCTGCAAGACGGGAGATTGTGTGAAAGGTCTGCGCTTCGCATGACCACATGTGCATGGCGTCGCAGGCCTCGTGGCCCAGGCGAGTGGTGACTCACAGGCCTGGGCGCAGTGCTCGAGCCTCCAGCAGACAGAGGACTCCCCCTCCCCATCACTAGGGGACACATCACCCCTACACCGTCCATCTGAAGCAGCGCTAAGCCCAGGGCGAGGAACGCGGTCTTTGAGCATCTCCACCCTCATCCTCTGGGTTTCCACGCTTACAGCAAGCCCAGGCTGGGCCAGACGGCCCCACACCACCACCCCCTCAACTCCACCCCACCCCTGGGCGATGCAGGGCTGCCCTGGTGCTGAGTCTGGAGAAGAGCTGCATAGGCAATGTCTTATGGACTTGTTGTTAAGCTGATGACCCAGGCCCTTTGCAGAGTAGTCCAGGCAGGAACTTAACAGTGGTGTTGGACACTCAGTGATTCAGGAGGTTTTAAATCCTGAAGAACTACATGCCTGGCCGCAGGCAAGGGTAAAGCAGCAGCAGGAGGACGCATCGGACGATGGAGTCTTGCGCTTGTGGGGATTTTGAACTTCAAACCAGGGCGTCTGCCTTGGTGGGCAGGCCTCTCCTTCCAGCTGTCCAAGCTGAGCGCCAACAATCAGGCTCCGTATTTTGTAAATCTTTGCTTCTGTCGGCCTATTCAGGAGTCTTGGGGGGGTATGGTGTTTTTCCTGCTGGCTTGCTAGTCGCAGAGTTAGCAGTTCGAACCACCAGGGGCTGCACTGGAGAAAGAAGAGGCTGTCTACTTCCAGAAGGAGTGTGTCTGGGAAACCCAGAGGGCCTGTTCTGTTCCATCCTATATGGACACTCAGAGTGCAATTCGATTGGATGGCATGAACAGGTGGCAGAAGCGCCTCCACAGACTCCAGCCAGTGCCCAGTCAGGAGGCTGAGCTGGGATTAGTTGGGGAGGGGGGGGTGCAACTGGAGGTTTCTAGAGACGTGGGACTAAGCGGCTAGAGCAGGGGAACAGAGCCAAGGACAGCACCATGCCGCTGCAAGATGACACCCTTCGAGAGGTGTGGGCCTCGGACAGGTTCGGAAGCCACCCCTCCCCACCCGTGTCCTCTCCAGCAGCCCTGGGGGAGGGCATGGGTGCAGAGACTAGGT
>PVJH01043954.1:0-13296 GCA_004026705.1 Nesogale talazaci | reverse complement strand
AGATAGGTAGCTCACATTTGGCACCCCATGGAGATTGGTGAGCTGGGGAGATTTGGGGGCTCTATAGGGGGATCAAATCTGTCTGTTGATTCCCAAGACAATTCATAGCACTTCTCTGAACCAGAAACTGACTACCATCTATTGCCAGCACTCCCTGAGGATGTGCTTTCTTTTGCAGTGCTCTGGGTGCATGCTCCTGACCGTGCCACAAGGCAGCCAGGAGCATGTCAGAGGGGTCCCCCATGCATCAGCAACACACACAGAATTGCCAGCCAACCCCTCCCACCCCGGGGTTCCCGGGGTCTGTAGGGTCCCTCCATGCAGACCAGCACCTGCCATTCCTTACCCTTAGAGATTCTTGCCCCATCATGGAGCCCCTCGTCAACCCTTCCCCAGCCCAAGAGTCTCAAGTTCAGGTGCCATAAGGTAGCCAGGTATACAGCAGTGGCTTTTTACCCCACCTGCCTTTCTGCTCAGTGCAAGTCAGCCTCCTCCCTGCCACACATGTGCACCCGAACACCACACACACAAAGGTCCTCATACTGCCACTACACTCAGGGCCTGTCAGGCAGCAGAAAAAATGTGGCAGGACCTGCTACCACAATGACATAGGAACCCAAGTCTTTGGAGCTACCCTACTGCATGCTCCCCTCTCCCTGCTCAATTCTGCTCTCCCCTCTGTGCTCTGAGCGAGTGGTAGATCTACTCACCTGTGGCAGGCCTCCTCTGCCACCTGCAAAAAGTGTCTCTTGTCAGCATCACATCACCCAATCCCCAACCCACCCCGAATACACTGTCTTGCACTCAGTCAACACTTTCCATCAGAACACAAAGTGTACAGCTCCAAACAGACCCTAAGGAGACCTGAGAGAAACTGCAGCACAAAGCAGAGGAGAAGGTGAGAAGGGAACCCCAACAAGACAAAGGGGAAACACAACCCTTCAAGACAGTGGGCTAAAGGCAGCCTGCAGAAAAACCAACACTAGCTCGCAAAGGGAGAGTCCAGGGCTCTGAGACACCATGGGAAATACTACCTAGTTCCAATAGATTGAAAAAAAGATAAGTTACTTCCACAGCATAAACAAGAAAATAGAAACAAAATACAATGCCAGAGGATCAGATAACCCTAACAGCAGTCATAGAAAATGCAAATGTTTATCTACCACAGAAAAATCTTCAGAATGCTCATACAGGGAATGAGGGAAGCATACCAGAAAAAGGAAGAAGTGATAAAGGAGACAAAAGCCTTACACCAAAGGGAAATACAAGAGCTAAGGAGTGAGCAAACAAACACTAATAGTAAATTTATGGACTTAGCCCAGAGAATGGAGGAGGCAGAGAACCACACCAGTGACCTAGTGCACACACAAGCAGAGATTAATAAGCATAAGGAAAAGTCTAGCAAGTCTATCAGAGAAGCAGAATAAAACTCAGAGCTATGTCTGATGTTATGAGAAGGGACAATATTAGAATTATCGGTCTACCAGAGGAAGGTGCATCAAGGAAACCAACATCCAAAATAGTGATGGACTGCTTGGAGGAAAATTTCCCTAGCTTAATAAATGAAAATCAGACAACCATACAGGAAACTGAAAATGTCAGCTATACTAAACCCCAAGAAGTCACCAAGATTATCCAATAATGAGGAAAAGAAGAAAACTATGAGAGCAGCTAGGGAAATACTGGCAATCACATGTAAAAGTAAGAAGATAAGAATATGCTCAGACCTATCAGTGGAAACTCTGAGAGTGGAGCAGCATACTCCAAAATTTGCAGGAAAACAATGCAAACTCAAGAATACTCTATCCAGTGAAATGATCTTTCAAATTGTTGGAGAAGTGAGAGTCTTCCTGGACAAGGTAAATCTCAAAGAATATGCTAAAAGGAACCCAGCACTACAAAAGATTCTCACTAGCCCAGTAGGGGCAGAAAAACAACAATCACCAAGCACATATAAGAGATCACCACACAGAACCACTACACCCAGAGACTATCAAAAGGAAAACAGTCCCCAAGATAACTTTGACTCAGTGATGGAAAGAAGACAAGAATGAACATACATGAACACAAATGAACACTATCCATGGGAAAGAAGTGGAGGTAGGAAAATACCCAACACAAGAGCCATAAAATGACAACACAAAGTGCACAGATGGATGCAATAACCCTGAATATCAGTGGAATGAACACAAGGCTTAAGACACAGAGATTAACAGACTGGCTTAGAAAACACAACCCCCAGTGATGCTACAAAAAAAAAAAAAGAAAGAAAACATATTCCCTCAATCTGCTGCCTACAGGAAACACAAATCAATATTACAGACAAAAATAGGCTGAGAATTAAAGACTGGAGAAAAGCAGACCAAGCAAACAGCAATTCAAAAAAAGCAGATGCAACAATCCTAACTTCAGATAAAATGGACCTAAAATTGTAAACCATAAAGAGAAATAAGGAGGGACACTATGTATTGCTCAAGGGAATGATAGAAAAAGAACCAACAAAAGGAAGATAAAGAAAATAAACGTACACAATTGGAGGATGAATAATTCCCTATTGCAAAACAAGTGTTACTGGCCCAGATCAGAGATAAAATTGGGAAATTTCTAGAGATCAATGGGAATGCGAGTTCAATATAACAAAACCCATTGGACACAGCAAAGGCAGTCATCAGAGGAAATTTCATAGCATTACTTGCACACATTAAAAAGGAGGAAAGACTTATGACTGATGCACTGGCACAATACCTACAACTTGAGCAGAGTCAACAAGACAATCCAACTAATAGCAAATGAAAAGAAATAATAAAAATTAAGTCAGATTCAGGAGAGGGAAAAGAAGAAAATGAACGAAAAAATTAATGCAGCTCAAGCAAATAAGTGCAGGCTTTTTGCTCAAAAAGTAAAAATTTCATATCAGACCATCCAACTATTTCCCCTCTCAATCCATCAGAAAACTGAGATCATTCTTTGTCCTTCAGACATAAGTAGGTGGAAATCAGTTATATTGAGTGAAAAAAAACTTGGGCAAGCACACGTTTTGTTTTCTTCATGGTAATAGGGTATTTTTTGGTTTTCCAATATTCTCATGTAAACTAACAATGTTTTAGATATAGCAGGATTAAATTACTTTCCTCTGCATAAAACAATGGTTACTTTAACCCTAAATATATTTATTAAACTACTTTATAGGTTACAAATTACCATGAAAAGACAATGCAGGTAAAAGTTGGTTCTTCAAAAGGATAAAATGAATTAACAAATCTCTCATGAATTTAGCCAAAGAAAGAACACATTTTAATAGCAAAAATGGGGGACATTACAACAGACCCTAGTGAAATCAAAAGGATAATCACACAGTACTATGAAGGACTGTGCTGTAATGAATTCAACAACTTGGAAGACATGGAAAAATTCTTAGAAAAACAATCTCTCCCTAGACTCTCCCTGGGGGTTGTCAAGAATTTAAACAAATCCACATTAATAGAAGAAATAGGGCTATCTAGGGATTACCAACCAAAAAAAATCTGCTGGACCAGATGACCTCCCAGAAGAATTCTATCAAGCATCTAGGAAAGAACTGACACCAATCCTACACAAATTCTTCCAGAACATTAAAAAGAAGCTAGTATAACACAGATACTGAAATTGGGCAAAAATCCCACAAGAATTGAGAACTACAGACCAATATCCCTAATTAACATTGATGCAAAAATCCTTAATAAAATACTAGCCAACAGAACACAAAATTGTATAAAACAATCCACTATGACCAAATAGGATTCATACCAGGGATGCTGGGATGGTTCAACATTCGCCACGTTGACATGAAAAACTATAAGAACCACATGATAATATTGGTAAATGCAGAAAAAGCATTCAACAACATCCAACCAGACACTGGAGAGGATAGGATTGCAAGGAAAATTCCCCAAGATAATGCAAGCTATATGTGAAAAACCAATGCCAACATGGTAGTCAATAGACTAAAAACTAACACAATCCCACTGAAAAAGGGGACCAGACAAGGATGCCCCTTGTCTCCACTCTTATTTAATATTGTACTGGAGGTTTTGGCTAACAGCATAAGGTGACGAAAAGACATCAAAGGCATTCACTTGGGGAAAAGGTGAAATTATCATTATTTGCAGATGATATGATTTTTATGTATGTAAAATCCCAAAAGTTCCGCAAGGGGATAAATGGAAGCAATTGAGGAATATGACAGAGTGGCAGGATATAAGATCAACAACCAGAAGTCTATTGGACTGCTATACACATAGGATAAGACCACAGAGAGGAGATTAAAAAGGTGGTACCCTTCATAGTAACCAAGCACAAATTGAAATATCTAGGGATGTACCTGACTAAAAGAACAAAAGATCTAGATGAGGAAAACTACAGAACACTATTACAAGAAATCAAGAATGACCTCAATAAATGGAAGAATATCCCATGCTTGTGGATCAGAAGACTCATTATAGTAAAGATGTCAAGGCACTATATAAGTTTAAATCAATTCCAAAATATTTGCAGTCATTTTTCTTCAAAGAAATAGAAAAATAATTACATATTTCGTATGGAGTGGGAAGAAGCTCTCAATTAGCATAAAATTCCTCCAGAAGAAGGAGGATAGAATGGAAGGACTTGCTTTGCCTGACCTTAACACATATAACACATATACAGCCACGGTAATCAAAACTTCACGGTACTGGTAAAATGATAGATACTTAGATCAACCAAAAAGAACTGAAAACCCAGAAATAATATTATCAACATACAGACAACTGACTTTTGATGAGTCCCAAAAATATCAAATAGAAAGCAAATGCCCTCTTCAACAAGTGGTGCTGGGAAAAAGTGGATATCTATCTGCTGAAAAATGAAGCAAGACCTCTATCTCACTCCATGCAAACGAATAAATTCAAGGTGGATCACAGATCTCAAGGTAAAACCCCAAACTGTTATGACCATCAATGAGGGAATTGGGATCAACCTGGGGACTTTGATTCAGGGAATACAAAAGCTATCAGAAATAGGGAAGGACACAAGCACAGAGGAGGCACAAATTGACAAGTGGGATATGTTTGAGATAAAAGACCTCTCTGCATCGAAAGAATTCAACAAGAGAGTAATAAAATGCTTTCCCAACATGGACTGGGAAAACATCCTTAGCAATGACACATCCAACAACAAAGGCCTTATTACTAAAATCTACAATACCCTGATAGCTTCCAAAAAGAAAAAAAAATACTAACTGCCCACTAAGGAGGTAGGCAAAGGACCTGAACAGAAACTTCACAGAGACAGAAATCTGAAAGGACAGTAAACATATGAAAAAATGTAACACCCTCAAAGATAGTCCAATTCAAAAAATCAAAAAGCAACAAGTGTTGGAGGGGCTGTAGGGAGAAAGGAACTCTCATCCACTGCTGATGGACCTGTTATGTACAGCCACTATGGAAATCAATTTGGTGATATCTAGAACAGATGGAAAATGAGCTACCATACAACCCAGCAATTTCCCTATGGGGCATATACCCAGAAGAGGCAAGAAACAAACCACAGCCAGATGTCTGTGCTCCAGTGTTCATCACAGCACAGTTCACAATTGCAAGGAATTAGAAACGACCCAAATTTCCATCAACTGATGAAAGGATTAAAAAGCTGTGGTACATTCATACAATGGAGTATTATGCATCACCGAAAAGCAGTGATGAACACTCATGAAGCACATCACTGCATGGGAAGAGCTGGAGGAAATTATGCTAAGTGAAGTTAAGTGCAAAAGGACAAGTACAACACGATCCACTGAGGCAAGCTTAAAAAAATTTCAAAGGGGTCATCGGGAAAAAGCTACTGTATACAGAAATTCATGGAGTGGGGCCCAGGTAGTAAAGCAGGAGTCAAACCAAATCCAGCACTACCTATGGCATCTAACTGAGAAGAGGGTGAGGGGAAAATGGCAATGTATAGTGAGGGAAAGGGACACTAATACACCCAAGGGGAGTGTATTGTTTATATCTCCACAGGGAAAGAGGGACCCAACTTGAACCCGGTGTCCCAGATGTGAATGTATAGCATGAGGGCATAGAGGAGGGAGCCAGTGAGAGGGTTTGAGGGCTCAACCCCAATCCCAGCTCTGTGGACTGCCACTTCTCCCCCCAAGGGAGATTGCTTTGGATGACAGCACTGAAGCTGCAGCTCAGGGAGAGAGCCATGTCGGACCAGAGCACATGAGAGTAAATGAAGGGGGAGGAAGAGAGAGTGGAGGGCATCCTGGCTCACCAAGCGTTGCAGACGATCTCCCCACTCAGAACAACCACTGCACGGAGGGGACCATATGTCTGACCCCACTGTGAAACACAGCATTCCTCGCTGACCCAAGACCCTACAGGAACCAAACTGGAGAAGCAAGAAGAAGCGCACCCAGTCTGACTCCACCCCACAGAGACAAAACAAGGATGTGGAACAGAGCAGCAGGAAGAGCAGAGCACGGAGTTCCCAAGAAAGTGCCAAGAATATACTTTGGGACCAGGATGTGGAACTCCATCAGACTCAACAGGGAGACACTGCTGGAAGTCAACGAAAAAACCTTGCACTATTTACAGGTTTTTCTTTTGTTATGAAGGCAGCAGATGAACATTCAACCTCCACTCAAGTACTTCCTCAATGCAAGAACACTTTGTTCTATTAAATTGGCATTCCATAATGCTCACCCTCATGACACAATCATTAAAGACAAGTGTGTACATAAGGAAAAGTGGTGAAGAAAGCTGATGCTGCCCAGCTATCAAAGATATAGCATCTGCGGTCTTAAAGGTTTGAAAGTAAACAAGCAGCCCTCTAGCTCAGAAGCAACAAAATCCACATGGAAGAAGCCTGTGTGGCCACAAGGTGTTGAAGAGGACGGGTATCAGGCATCAAAGAACTAAAAATTATATCATTATAAATGAGGGGGAGTACAGATTGGGGACCCAAAGTCCATATGTAGGTGAAGCAGCATGCCCTTACAGAAGGGTCGCGGGGAGGAAACAAGCCCATCAGGCTACAGTGTAGCAACAATGGAATACGCAAATTTCCTCTAGTTCTTAAATGCTTTCTCCTTCCTACTATCATGATCCAAATTCTACCTTACAAATCTGGTCAGACCAAAGAATGTACATTGATATAGATAGGAACTGGAAACATGAGAAATCCAGGACAGATGAACCCTTTAGAACCAGTGGGGAAAGTGGCCATACTGGGAGGATAGAGAAAAGGGGGAGTAGAAAGGGGAAACTGATTACAAGAATCTACATAGAACCTCCTCCCTGGGATATGGACAACAGGGTAGTGGGTGAAGGGAGACATTGGAAAGTGTACCATATGACATAATAATAAATTAATTATCAAAGGTTCATGATGAAGGAGGGAGCAGGGAGGGTGGGGACAGTGAGAAGTTAATATCAAGGGCTTAAGTAGAAAAAATGTTTGGAACATTATGATGGCAACAAATGTACAAAGGTGCTTTGCATACAATGGATGGGTGTATGAATTGTGATGAGTTATATGAGTCCCAATAAAATTATTTTTGAAAAGTTATAACCCAGCAAAGAAATTAAGACATATGCATATGTCAACCTGATCAATCAAGCCAAATTTGGATGACCATTCCTACACCCTGACAGAGTTCCTGTCATACCTATCTCACAATATTAAGGAAGATTAACACTCCAAAAGGAAAATAATTGTCCCTAACTTGATCCAACTTACTTACAATATTAGTTATATGAAGAATTCTTTTTTACAACAATTTTATCGGCACTTTCCATATATCATATATCATAAATTTAATAGTTCAATAATTTCAAGAAGAGCTATAAAATCATTACCGCAATCAATTTTAAAACATTTTCTTCTTTCTTGTATTCCTTGCTATTTGTGATTATTTTTTTATTGTGGCAAAAATATACACAAGACATTGTCCAATTGAAAATTTCTACATGTATCATTCAGTGCCACTGATTGTACTCAGCATTGTACAACCACTGTTGATATTTCTTTCTAAATTATTTCACCACTAATAGCATAAACTCAGTACCCCTTAAGCACAAACTGTTCATCCTTCACTCATAGTAACCAGAGGACAAGTTTTCTTCTCTTTCTTTTTAAGTCGTTTTCTTGATAAAATAATAATGGTGAGAGTGATGATACAGGGAGGGTGAAGGGAAGGTGGAGTAGAAAGGGGGGACCGATTATAAGGATCTACATAAAACCTCCTCTCTGGGGTACAGACAACAGGGAAGTGGGTGAAGTGAGACATCCGACAGTGTATAATATGACAGAATAGTAATTTATAAATTACCAAGGGTCCATGAGGGAAGGGGGAGCAGGTAGGTAATGGAAAAACACAGAGCTAATACCAAGGGCTGACGTAGAAAGAAAATGTTTTGGGAATAGTGATGGCAGCAAATGTACAAATGTGCTTTGCATACAATGGATGTATGTACAGATTGTGATAAGTGCTGTATGAGCCACCAATAAAATGATTATAAAATATTCACATAGTATACACTTCCATAGTTAATAGATTTTAAGAGGAGTTGTATATACCTTACTACAATCAGTTCTAATGCTCTCTTCCTCTCCCACAGTGAAGGATTCTTTATGCTTATGTGTAATCATCCAGTACTTGCCTGGCATGTAACTAAAGAAGTAAACTAAATTCAGGGCCCCTAAAGTATATTTTTAAGGGAATTTGTAAGTGAAAAGAAACAAATAACGTTTCAGAGAATGAGAATAAAGAGAAAATGTTAATATTCCCGTCTAACCCATATTTAGTCACAGGTAGCATTACTTTCAATACATTCATCTCCTCGGAAAGTTAATTTCTAAGCCCGAAGAGGCACCCAGAGTGCATTTGTTATGGTGCTTTTCAAGACTACTAATAAAGTATTGAAACAACAAAATCACTAGAGGGCACAGCTGGGTTGTTCTCAGTCATATCTACTTCAAGAATTTCTTTGATGTCTTATGTAAAAGGAGCACAGACCATCACTTCACCTTTGAAACCGATAGATGAAGAGTTGTATCCAAGAAAGCATCATGTTTTACCTGTTATAGACAATTTAGTGAGGGTTTGGATAAAGAGGAACTGTCAATAAATTGCAATAAATGTCAATAAATTGCTTTCTTGCTTCAAGATGTCAGTATCATTTACCTTTGGCAGCTCTCTACTTCTCAGCTTATATCTATTTTTCTGTCATGTTTAAAATAGAGCAACTTTTCTACTCACCTTTGATGACTATTCCATTATAAAGAAGTCCCTTTGTTTTTAACAATAACTGCAAGTCAGTGGTACAGACACCATTTCTTTACTGGCACCTTTTCCTATTTTGGGGGGAAGCCCTGGTGGCATGAAGGGCTCCACAGTGACCAACAGGTCAATGGAGCGAATTCATCACCCAGTGTGTGTGTGGTGGTGGTGGGGTGGGGGCGAGTTGGTACTATCTACTCCCATAAAGATTTAGAATCTTGAAAACTCAAAGGGGAAGTTCTAGTCTATTCTGTAGGATCTTTTTATAAGTCAGAATTAATTCGATAGCAGTGAGCTTAGTGTTTGGTTGGGTGTTTGCATTCATTTTGACCTTTAACTTTTTTAGATGGGGTTATCTTGAAGAATTTTTTTTTATAAAGAAGTCTTCAACAACTCACAGGAATAAAAGATTGCTAGGCCACTCTCACTACTAAATCATTAAGATTTTAAATCTTTGTGCGTAATATTCTGTAAAATTTTCTCTTTTCAATGAGGTATCTTTATGCTGCGAATCAAGCAGTTGGGTGCAATAATTTTCTCCACGGTGACTGCTAACGGTGTGATTGTGAAAGGTGGCTCCCAGGCCCAGTGTCAGTGGAAACCTGGGTTCTACTTCATCTAATGTCCAACCAGCACTTTTCCAACCCCACGTCCCACGTCTCTCTGTTCACCTTCCTCTAACTCTTCTCAACAGAGAATTCAAATTCATTGTATTGAATAGCTAAGTTAGGGACAAAAAAGGGGTGACTCTCCAATTTCTGCAAAGGGCCGCTAACAATGAGGTTGGAAGGAAATCAGGCAACCACTGGACACCTATGAAAAAATCCAGAACTGAGCATGTATAGGCTAAGCCCCTCGCACGGGTGAAACCTAAGACTAAAGCTACAACTTTGGCACCTGACACAGGCAGGTGCGTCTAACTAAGCCAATGAAGTCAGTCAAGTCCTTCAGCCACACCTCCCTCAGCCAGTGGGGTGGGATAGAACACAACCTTGGCCTCCAGAAAAACCCCAGTTCCACGTGTGAGTTTCATGCTCCCTATTCCTGCATTTTTTTCTCACTTTTTTTGCACCCAGTTGAAAACCCTACACAGCTTCCACGTGGTCTTACACAGCTTCCACGTGGTCTGGCATGCTTTACAGAAACAACGTGCACCTTTTTGAGGCTGTCATACCTGAAACTTTCCCTTTCCTTCATAAAAGTCACTGAGGCTACGTAAAATATTTCTGCGGTGTGCATTCTTTCAGCTGTGAAGCAAAGAACGGAGGCAACCCCAATCCAGGAACCTGACAATTTGTTAAGCACAAGAACAATGCAAGGAGGGATTTTAACATGTAACCAAAATATCACATACATTCTAAATTATTTAACTGTATGATATGTGAATTATGTCTATAAAATTTGAAAAAATGCTATTTACCTACAAAAGATTTCAAGAGAAAACTGTTCAATCTAGTAGAAGAACTCAGCAATACAATTGGGTACAAAATTAACACATTAAAAAGTGAGCTGAGTTCCTTTAGATGAACAAGCAGTATTCTGAAAATGAAGCAAAGAAAACAATACTATTTATAGTAGCCACAAAAATGATAAAAGAGTGTGCTAGATGCGTGCATTAGAGAACCAAATCCACTGAAATTCATATGTATAAGAGAGAGTTTTATATAAAGGGTAAATGTACATCAAGAAAACATCCCAAACCCACAATCCAACATATCCATCTATCCGACACCAACCCACAAAGTCCTCCTCCATCCCACAAAACACATACAATGATGCTGACTACAGGAAGCCGAGTCAGTTAACAGGTAAGCATCTCAGCACTGGCAGGGGTCTTCAATTGACTGCTCCAGCACCCAGGGCTGCATAACGTAGGTCCACGCAACTTCTCCTCAAGGATGTCTCACAGAAAGTGGGCCTTGCAAGCCGAAGCAGGGAACTGACTAAGGCAGTTGCACCCTGGTCCGACCATGAGAGAGCAAGAGACCCTAGAACTAGAAAGGCGAGACTCACTGAGTCATTTATCGCTCAGCCTTCAATTAACTCCACATGTATTTATCAGCCAGGTTGTCACAATAAATCTTAAATATCTCAAACAGCTAGAATTCATTTAACCAGAAACAATAATATTAAAAGGTAAAATGAAAATTAGAAAAAAATCCCTACTAAAAGAGATTAAAGGGTAGCTATATAAATTGAAGCACATTCTTTGTTCATAAATTGGAAATAATGCAGGGAAAATATTAGTATTACTGAAGGTGAGCAATGGGATATGAGACTTTTTACTCCAGTAATGAGTTGGAGTCTAGGAAATTCACTGAGGAAGTTCTGTCCTTTACTGTTGCTGAGTCAGGATTGACTCAAAGGCAGTCATGTTTGGGGGAATTTGCGTGTGTGTGTGTGTGTGTGTGTGTGTGGGAGAGAGAGAGAGAGTTTATCTACAGATAAAATGCAATTCAGTGCAGATACCAAGAACATTGTTCAAAGAAGTGTGAAAACAGATGATCAACTATTTTAAATAGTCAAAATGCTATTTAAAAACAAAGCAGGAGACAAATCATTCTATAAAGTAATCAAAACAGCCCGGCATATTGTTTCACAGATGGATACATAGATCAGTAGGAATGAATTTAGAAGCCAGAAATAAATCCACTCAGTTATGGACCAACTGGTTTTAAAAAGTGGTCAAACTGTAGTCAATGGAGAATAAAAAGTGTCTAATAAATGGTGCTAGAAAAACTGCTATACATGACTACCTGCCGAAAAATGAACAGGACCTATATCTCATACCCTACACAAAAATGAAGTCAAAATGAATCAAAGACTTACATGGGAAACCTAAATCTATGTTCCTGAAAAGATATCACAGGGAGAAAACTAGGGGACCCAATCATTCTGATAAAAATAAGCTAAGAAATACAAAAGCACGAGACAAATTACATAAAATATAATCCCTTCGGCTCATTGAAAGATTATCAAAAAAGTAAAAAGATAGCCTATAGAATGGGAAGAATTCAGAAAAAACATATGAGTCTAGTCTCTCAAATACGTAGAAACATCAATAATTCAACAATAAAAAGAAGAAGAATGAGCAGCGTATGGGAGCAGGCACTTCCCTAAAGAACAAATTCAAGCGGTGAACCAATAAATGAAAAGATGTTGAAGAACATTCGCCATTAGAAAGACACAAATAAAAACTACCTTGACAAACCATCTCACACCATTGTCAGCCAAAATGACAATGACAAAGCAAAAAGAACAAGCAGAACTATGGGCAAGAATGTGAGTAGATTGGAACGCTTACCTATTGCTAGTAGGACTGCAAACATACAACTGCTGTGGAAAATGGTATGGTACTTCCCCCAAACAAGAAAACAAATAACCTAGAGATAGCCCAGCGATTCACTCCCTAGCAGTGATGTCAACAGGCACACAAGCGGGTACCCTCACTTGCCAAAACATTTTTTTCAGAGCTATATATTTAATTTGTCTTACAAGACAACTTTATTTTCTTCAGAGTATGCTCCATTACACTAGTACATTTGTCAAAACTATGATCTCATTCTTGGAATCATTTTTCAAACTCATCTCTTTGGATGGCTGAGAGCACCACTCTCATTGTTTTCTTCCCCTCTTCTACATCATCAAATCGTTGTCTTCTCATGTCCTTCGTCATTCACAGAAACAAAAAGATGTCACAGGGAGCGAGATCAGATAAGTCAGGTATGTGGGGCAAGCCTGGCATACTGAGATGACTCGTGAGACGGTGCATTATTGTCCTGGCAAAACCAGTCCCCTCTTGTGCCACGTATCAGGTCTTTTGCGTCCCACACTGTTGTTCATTCTTTTCAGAACCTCTAAATAGAAAGCTTGACTAATGAACTCCAAATATACTATCCTCCTCACTTCAAAAAAAATGAGCATGATTTTTTAGGGGGTACCCCCTAATGTATACATCCATGTTCATTGCAGCATTATTCACGATAACAAAAAATGAAGCA
>PVJH01043953.1:0-13307 GCA_004026705.1 Nesogale talazaci | reverse complement strand
TGTGGGTCAAGGCTGCCTGCCCCTGGTCTGGGGAGAGGAGGGTGGGGAGGCGTCCTGCACTAAGCTGCCCTGTCCTAGCGCATCTCTTTTTCTATCCCCAGCTCACTCGTGAATTTTTCACAAAAGAACTCACCAAGCACTACCAGGGCAACAATGACACAGATGTCTTCTCAGCCACCTGGAACTCCGTCATGATCACCGTGAGTAGGGTCTGCCCCCCTGACCCTGTGGGCAGTCAGCAGTGACCCCTGCAGGTAGTCAACATCTGACAGCCTCTACAGCTGCCACCATTCCTGCGCTCGTGGCAGACATCAGTAATCAATCAGGGCACGCCACCGAGCCCAGAGCTGACCTCGGAATCATTGGCACCCAGATAGCTTTCTGAGCAGCCACGGCCAAAGGCTCACCGTTAAAGCTCAAGATGAAACCGGCTTGCTCTCCCTGACTCCGATATCCAAGTCGAATGTCATGATGTGGATGCTGACTACCCTCATAAGCAAAACCACTTGTCATTGAATTGAGTCACATTCATGAGGGGGGGTGTCCAAATGCGGATAGCGTTCAGAAATAGATTGTCGGGACTCTTGTCCCAGGCAACTCCGAGTGAACTGTCAGCCAATTGGGTTGGCAGCCACACGTGTCATCCTGGCAGTGGCCAGAGGCTTCGGTCAGGATCGCAGCCTCTGTCACCTGAGCACTCAGGAGTGCTGGTGACATTGCAGGTCACACGGTGAACTGCAAGGTCCGTGATCAGCTGTTCCCAAGGAGAACGCTGGGACTACTTGCTCCTGTCAAGACTTAAAATCCTAGACACCCACAGGGGGCCGTTCCATTCTGCCCTCTAGGGTCGGCATGAGTCGGAAGTGACTCGATGGCAGGGAGCACTAGCAGGGAGCACTTGCAGGGAGGACTACCAGTCCCAGAATAGGGCTCAGAGAGGTTGCCTCGTTTTCCTGAAGTCATACACTAAACCAAAGACTAAACTCCCTGCCATCAGGTTGATGCCAGCTTGCAGCCGCCCTAGACAACAGGATAGAACTGCCCTGTGTGTTTCTGAGACCGCACCTCTTTACGGAGGTCGAAGACTCCCCCTCTCTCTCTCTCTCTCTCTCTCTCTCTCTCTCACACCACCCCCAAACCATGACCCCTGAGTCCACTCTGACTTTCCAGGAACTGTAGCCTCAGCTTCTGCCCGTAGAATGGCCAGTGAACTTGAACTGCTAACCTTGTGGTTAGCAGTCCAATGCTGACTGGACAGCACAGCAGGGCTCTTCATGGAGCAGCCCTCCCCCTCCCCTACGGGAACCTTGACCCCAGGCTGCCCAGCCTGGCCCCTGTACTGCCCACTGGACCCTGTCTCTGCCCCCCACTTAGTTTGGATGCTGTGGGGTCAACGGGCCTGAAGACTTTGAGTTTGCCTCCGTGTTTCGACTCCTGACGTTGGACAGTGACGAGGTCCCGGAGGCCTGCTGCCGGCGGGAACCTCAGGCTCGGGATGGGCTCCTGCTGAACAGGGAGGAGTGCCTCCTGGGGAGCGACCTGTTCCTGAACCAGCAGGTAGGGCAACTAGGCCCCAGGGCCAGTGGGTCCCGGGGATCTTGAACAGGCAAGGTTGCGTGTCTCTGGGACGGGCTGGTGCGTGCCATCAACACCCTCGGGGTGCATGCAGGCGGTGCAGGGCTGGCACTGTGGGGAGAGTGGGCATTGGGGCTGGAACCAGAGGTAATTTCCTGACACTCCCTGGACTTCTCATAGTGCCACTTAGAGGCGAGAACCCAAGATGCCCAGTTCTGTCCACCACTGAGGAGGAAGCACACAATTGCTTCCAGGCAGGGAGAAGTGGGCGCCCTCTGTGCCCAGGGAGCAGGGTCTCCTTGACCTGACCCTCCAAGGTCAAGGGAGCTCCTAGGCTTGCTTTCTCTTGCTACCCAGTGGCCTGTTTCTGCCTTGGAAGAAACCCAGCTCTTTCTGTGGGTGGAGTCCCTCTGGGAAAGCAGGCTTTGGGCTTTGCCTGTCTCCCACTCCAGGGGACTGTGTGCTATACCTGATCCCCTCCTCCCACTGGCCAGTCCTCCTGAACCCCAGGGTATATGGGAGAGGCCAGGCCAGAGGAGGGAGAGAGAGGATGAGATTAAAAGCAGCTGGTGCCTTGGGCCAGTCCCTGAGTTAGGCAGGTGAGGTGGGGGTGGGGAGGGTGTTTCCTGGGAGGTCACAGTGACACAGGGAGCAGCAGGGCCAGACAAGGCCACTCTGCTTAGGAAACTCACAGTCCAGTTAGAGCAGATCATAAACAAGCAGCATGCCCCTTTCTGTGTCTTTCTCCTATGAAGAAGGTAAACGCAGAAGCCTGGCTAGAGTGCAGTGGTGGTAAGGATTAAATACCACTGATCTTGGGAGCCCCCAGCCAAGCTCCTGGCTCAGGCTCCAGTGCCCTCCTGCCTGCGCCCATGGAGGTGTCTCAGAACCCAGCCCCGGGACCCCTCCACTGCCGGCCTGAGACCCGAAGGCACTTCTTGCTGCCAACCCTGACAGGTGGAGGAGTAGAGGCCAGAATTGCCAAGCAGTGGACACAGGGTCTTTCCTCTGAGCCCCTGCCCCACCCACTCCATCATCAGCTAGATCCAGGAGCTTGCTGCCCCTGTTCTTCAGTGTCCTTTGGCCCTTCCAGGGCTACAGGTTCTAGACCTGATGCTGACCTTTGACTTCTGACTCCAGACAACCTCTGCCCCTCCCTTTCCAGGGCTGTTACACGGTGATCCTCAACACCTTCGAAACCTACGTCTACCTGGCCGGAGCGCTCACCATCGGGGTGCTGGCCATTGAGGTAAGTGCAGGTCACTCCCTCCTGCTGCTCCTCCCTCCCCTCTCTGGATTTCCCTAACCCAGGTCCCCACGGTGGGGAAGATGGGTGGCCAGCTCTGAGAGTCCCCGCGGGACCCACACAGCCCACTCGTGGGAGGAACTGCAGCCTTTGATGGCCCTTACATCAGGGCCTATGGGGGCTCCTTGACCCCAGACTAGAGGTCTTTACCAAAGGTTCCCCCCCAAAGCAAAGCTAACGTCCATTAAGCTGAGACCTTTGTGTGTCCAACGCTTTAAATCTTTACAGGAGCAGGAAGACTCCTCTTTCTCTCGCGGTTCAGACCGCAGCATCCTGATTAGCCACCAAACGCACAACCCACTACGTCACCAGCGCTCCGTGTCCTGACCCACAGCAGCCCCCTAGCAACCGCCATAGCAACAGGGTTTCTGAGACCGACTCCACGTCTCTGTGGGAGCAGATAGCCTCACCATCCCTCTGAGCAGCAGCTGGTGGGTTTGAACCACCAACATAGTGGAGAGCAGTTCAACACCCACCCACAATGCTGCTGAGGCTCCCTGAAAGAGCCTGAGACAAGCAGACCCTCAGCCTCCTCAGAAGGCGGGAGTGGTAGCCCTTTCGAAGCTGCTCCTAGATGGCGATGCAGCCAAGGGGAGGGAGAGGAGGTGGTGCTACAAGCTTGCCCCCAGTCCAGCCGCCCATCTATCTCCAGGATGGGGGTTGGCCAGACCTGGACCTGCAGGGAGATAAGTCGGCCAGGCTGTGGAGTCCTTCTGTCCTGCCCTGCAGGGCTGCCTTGGAGCAGCCTGACTCCACCTGCTCGGGTTCTTAGTGTGCCCACGGCCCTGCTTCCTGCAGGTCTGGGCAGGGCACTGGCCATGCTGGTCAACTCCCTGCTGGCCTCTCTGAGTTTGCTCATCTGCAGAATGCACCCTGCTCCTTCCTTGGTGTTGGGGGGCATCACCGATGGCCAGGACAGGTAGGGACTCAGGCAGCATTTCTGAGTGACGGGTCCACCAGGCCCCCCATCCACACAGCCCTGGCCCCACCGGCCAGCCAGTAGGGAGGCAGATGCCTGCCTCAAAGTCTGGGCCTCATCCCCCATCCCCTCCCCTACCCCTGCCCTACTGACCTTCTGCGTAGTTTGGCCACAAGCCTGTGGTCTAGGGACTGATTTTTGTCCTTCTGGCAAGGCCACCGCTGACCACAGAGATATCAGTCCTGATCAGATACAGTAGCCATGCGGGGCTTCTCTGCCCCAGCCCTCAGGCCCCTCAGGTGAGCCCTCCCCACCAAAATGGTGGTGCTCAGAAACTCACTGACTGGCTGCCATTGCTCCAGTGAAGTTTTACGAAGCGTCTGCCATGTAGCAGCTGTCACCCTGTGAGGGGCCCCAGTGGCCCACTGGTTACAAGCTGGGCCACTCACTACAAGGTCAAGTTCAGAAACCACCAACCACTCCGCCCACAGAAGACAGATGGGAACTTCGACTCCCATAAAGAGTGACCGTCTCAGAAACCCGCAGGGACGGTTCTCCCCTGTCCTATGGGGTTGTGAGTTGGTACCACCCCATGGGGGCCCAGGACGTGGGGTACAGGGGCTAGCAGCCCGGGTCCGAGGTCAGGATGCAGTGGGCTCAGACCCCAGTGCCCTTGCAGCTGAGTGACTGGAAGCTAGCTCTCTGACCTCTATGGACAATTCCCGCGAGAGCACCAGAACAGGCACCCCCAAGTCCTTGGTTCATTCTCGACACAGCAGGCTTCAAACGGGTCCTGACCAGCTCAGTCTTGGCAAGCAGAGCACCATGAGGAACAGGTCTGGGTCTTTAAGAGGCAGGTGGCAGGACACAATGACTGGAGGTGGCGGGGAGGACAGGAAGGACAGTCAGATCCCAGGAAGGAGAGACTCAGGGAGGCCCAGTGAGCCCGTTCAGACATCGTTGTGGAAGACCAGCAGGAAGCCCTGGTGGAGCAGTGGGTGCCACGGGTGTGTTTTGCTCCTGTGGAGACATACAGCCCTAGAAAGTGATGTCAAGGGGCAGCTGACATCAGAAGTAGCGCCATGGTGACGAGTGAGTGGAGAGGACACACATCCCAATCAGCCTGTTTGGCCGCCATCTTTGAGTCGGGCGCCGTCGGTTCTGGCTCTCTGGTTCAGGAGATCTGGTTGCTAAGCAACATGTAAACTTCCCTGTTTCCTCAGAGGGAGAATCTGTTCAGAGCAGGCCAGGGGCTGGTCATTTTCCCAGTTCATTTGACAACCGGGTTCACCCGCATTTCACCAATCTGGGTGCCTTCTGGCGTTGCCTCCTCCACCCTAACGGAACCAGAGGGGCTGTTTTTGCACCCAGGGGCACAGCCTGACACAGGCCTGGCCGGAGGCCCCAACGTGTCCAAAGCCCCCATTCCCTCCGCGTCCCAACATGGCCGGCTAGGCAGCTGCATGGTGGGAGGGGCTGGCCCCCGGGCAAGTCAGCAGGAACAGCGAGGTAAGTGGGGAGGCAGCACCCCTTCTCCTGGAAGGGACACTCCCCTCCGCCTCACCCCACGCTGTGGCCGCACCTGACGCCGACTCCCGCTCCCTTCACAGCTCTTCGCCATGATCTTCGCCATGTGCCTCTTCCGGGGCATCCAGTAGAGATGGACTGGCCCCGGCCCAGCCCAGACCCCACGCCCGCCCTTCCCTCCCTACACTCCTGCCATCCTGGCCCCAGGAGGAGAGGGGCAAGGATGGAGGTGGCTATTGTTTAACAAAGCAAAATGAAGACACAAACATGGACTGGCGGACCCCCCCTACCCCACCCCACCTGGACTCTGGGGGCTTCTGAGGACCCTGCACCTGCACCCAGGAGGCAGTCTGCACTGAGACCAGGGGAGCACCGCTCCAGGGCCCTTCCTGGGCCTGCGGGATGCAATCGGTCTCTCTCCTCGAAGCCACAGGAACGGAGCCAACAGTGAGTGTGTGGTCAGCCAGATGCAACCACAGAGCTCCCAGAGACGTCATCAGAGCCCGTGTCCCCAGGGAGAAGGGTGCCACCCAGGTCCTTGGGGGGCCAGAGCTCACAGGATGGTTCCTGACCCTTCTGCTGGGGCTCAGAGAGGCTGTGCACGCAGGTGCAAGAAAGGTCCAGCTGCTAGACACCTTGCTTTCCCCATCTGTTGGACCAAATGACCTGAAAGGCCCAGAGAGGGGCAGCAACTGGGCATTGTCACACAGCACATGCGTGCTTCCAAACTAGATCTGTCACTCCTTCTTTCAAGGGCTCTGTGTGGCCCGGCAGACCTGCTGGCCACACCCATCCCTGTCCCCAGCATCCTGAGGTGGAACAGGCTGGTCTGAAAGTGCCTCCTCCTGGCTTTATGGTAGAGACTATCCTGGCCTTCCCACCCCCACCCGGTGCTCTTTCCTTCCTGCCTCTATAAGCCCCCACATGTGCATAAGTCACCGTCTGTTTCTACAGTTTCCACCACTTTCCCCGTTCTCCACTCCCTCCCTGGCTCCCAGGGCTGGAAGGAGCCCCTAGACCATGCATCGGAGTCCTCTGCCAAGATTTCTCTACCACCTGCTTCCATACCTCTAGGGATGGAGAACTCACTACCTCCCTCTGCCCTCCTGCCTTTGGACCACGGACTGTAGCGCCAGCTCAGTACATGGAAGCTTCTGGTTGCCTGTGGTTCTCTCGTGGCGTCTCACATTCTTTGCTCCGTCTCCTTTGCGGTAGGGGTATTAGGGTCAGCTATTGGCTCCATCGCCGGCTGGGATAAGTCACTCAGCAATGTAAACTTATGGCTGTGGGTGCTACGTTCCTTTGCTGTGCCCGTGTTCTTACCCACATGGCATGAGTTTTACACACACACACAGGCCTAAGCTTGTGTTGGCACCCGGATTCAGGGGCCCCTCAATCCCAATTAACTCAGGAACGGTTGCTGGGTGCTGTGCCAAGGATACTAAGGTTTGGGTTCAGTGGGACAGGGTCCTGCAACCCCTATTCGTAATGCATGCCAGACACGTTAAGCTTGATTAGGGTGCCTGCCAGGCCCGGTCAGTTTTCCTAGTGATGTCTGCCTGGGAGTATAAACTTGATGAGTGATGCCTGTCACTGGTGTGGCAATAGCTGGGCAGGCTAGGGTCTTCGCGATCTCCACACTCTAGGAGGAGCCTGTTCTCTCTCCTCTCCCCCAGGATCCTGTGCCAGTTTCCAACTCCCCTAATTGATTCAGAGTTACAGCCTAGAGCCGGTGTGCCCCTGTCTGCCACACATCACCTTCTGAGGCAGCCCTGTGCCAGCTGTAAAGATTCTTTGGCCCCTTCCCACCTTCTCCCACGCCCTACTGTCCACTAGTATTTACCCCCCAAGCAGTTTTCACAAGCTGTCCCTGTCGTAGTGCCCTGGGAACTTGTCCTCTGAGCCCCCTAGAGGACAGGTGTTCCAGGGACCCAGGAGACACCCTGGTGTTCTGTCTCCATCCTGGAGCAGGGAGGCCATTGTCTCCCACAGTTTGATTTTGTGATGTCCGCCACAGGGGTGGAACTGGAAGCAGCAGCCCTGTACCAGGTCCCATCTCTACTTTCTCATTCACCAGGGCTTTCCTTAGAGCTGCCAAGGGACTGAGTCAGGCCCAACTCCTCCTCTGCCCCTGGCCACGTCTCTGGTAGCTCCAGGCCAAGGCCATTCCTCTCTCAGTTAAACTCACCATCAAGAGGGTTCCAAATCAAAGTATGACAGAGTAGAACTGTCCCCTTAAGTTTCTGAGACTAATGTTACTGAATTTGAAATTATCTTAGGTCTTTGGTCAGAGCAGCTGGAAACGGCCAACCTTGCTGTTAACAGCCCAACTTTAAACCCACTGTACTGGGCTGGAACCTGGAAGCTCAGACCTCATCAGTCACCAGTCTCTCTGGAGTACAAGACCACCAGGCCTCAGGCCAAACCGATCCAGGTGGAGCCCAGGGTGGGGTCTTGGGGCGGCTGATGGCAAAGGGGATGTGATGTTTTCACTCCCCTGATGTTTTCACTGCCTCCCCCTCCCAAGAATTAAGACAGCCCACAGTTGACACACCTTCTGACCCCTGAGCAGAGACAAGGACCAGGACTGCCTGGCACTTGTCATCATACTGCCCACCCTGTACTGAGAACCACTTTCCCTTTCTGAAGCCAGTGAGTCTTAGATGAGGGACGATACATCCCATGAACAGGGTGGGCACAAGCCCCCATAACTATCCCAGGTCATGGTGCGCTCCTGTTTCCAGAAGTTTCCTTCCCTGTGAGTCTTGTCAAAGGTCTATTTTGATAACTGTAAATGGTCCTTGCGGTAGTTAATTTATCACGTCTCTTCCCCCCAAGTCTTACCCCCTTTTTATATTCTATCAGGAGTTGTCATATAAAAACAGGACACCCACATGGATGGTTTTGCACTGTTTTTTGTTTTTGTGTGTGTGTGTGTGTTTGTATGAGTTTCTTACGAAAAGAGACTGGAACGAAGAATAAATAGTGACTATGAAGAAGGTGGTCTTAATTTGGGGTGGGGCGGGCGGGCTAAGGCAGGAGCGTGGCTCGAGGCTGGGGCGGGGGAGGGTTGTGGTCACAGGGGTGGGCCATAGGGCATGGCGTTCCAGGTCATCCCAAGCCTGAAAGTGAACTGTACCCCACATGGCCCCGCCCGTCACAGCACTCATCCCACCAAACCTTACCTCGACCCCACCCTCCCTAAAGTCCTGCCCCACCTGCTCCACGACAGGGACGCACAAAGCGACGCGCACTGAGCTCTGCTGTCCTAGCGTCCAGACAGCCTTTCTACACTGCGAGGCTGGAGGCTTGGCTTGTTCTACCCCAGTGCAAAACTGCGTCCAGAGCTGGTGTGTCCATCTCCCTAGAACAGCCGCGGTTCCACAGTCGAATTCTCCCCTTCTGCATAGAAGACGTGGGTTCGAGTCCCGGCCGATGCACGTCCTGCACAGCCACCACCAGCCAGTGGAGCCTGCTGTGGTTCAAGCTGGACAGGCTGAGCAGAGCTGCAGACCGAGATGGGCTAGAAGGACTGGTGGTCTCCTTCCATAGGGGAGAGTCGGGTTCTGCCACGAGGACCCCCATGGACCACAACACACTCCACAGAGGCTTACGGAACAACCTAGACTTGGGTCTGGCTCCTCACACGGAACCTGCCCGCCGTCCACACTGCTTCTGGGACTCGCCCATGACCTCCGAAGGCCTGGCTTGGGCAAGCACTCCAGCCAGGGGCCCTGCTCATCGGATGTCCTGGCCCTGCACCCAAAGGCGGCGACAGGATCTCGGGCAGCCCAGACGTGGCAGCAGGGAGGAGGATTTGTCAGGAGGGCAAGGCCCCTCCCCCATCCAGCTCAGCGGAATCTGGAGCAGCTGTTGGACCTCCTCCCCAGCTGGGCAACCGGGGTGCCACCCTGTTAGTCACAGGTCATGTGGCGGCAGGGCATGGGGCAGGCAGGGCAGGTTCCCAGGAAGCCATGCAGAGACCCGCTGGGGTGGCAGCCAGGCTCAGGAAGGGCAGGAATGGGCTTGTGGCTGCTGCTGGCCACTCTGCCCCCCTCCTCCTGGACAGGAGGGGAGGCAAGCGCAGGAGACAGGAGCCAAGGAGGACGCCTGGGCAGTGGACCTGCAGGGAATGGCGGGACAGGGGTCTTCAGCTCTTGGGGAGCCAGTTGTCAGCTGCAGCCTCCAGTGGGACGTGGCAGAGGTCATGAGCATCAGGTGCTGGAGGAGATGCTGAAGAAAAGGAGATGCCCTCCAAACCCGGCCCTTCTGGGTGACCTCCACCTGGCATCACCTCTGCCCCTCTGTCTGGGACAGCCTGCATCTGCTGGTACCTGCCGAACTCAGGGGACTCCTAGGGGGACTGGGAGCCAGGCTGGGGGTGGGAACAGGACTGGCCCCCTCTGGTTTACCTGCCCAGGGTCTGGTGGCCAGGAAAGGTGTGTTCAGGTAAAGAGCACAGGTGAAGGATGGGTTTCTGGGTTGTCCGCAAGGGCAGGCGCCAAGTTCACTAGACCAGCCAGGGGAGGACAGGCTACGTTTCTCAAAAGATACAAAGTTCCTCCTGCGAGACCTCTGCTTCTGCCCCCAACCCCTACCCCTGGGGCGGGGCGCCAGACCTCCAGTCTGTGTCTCTTGGCTGGCCTCAGAGGCCAGGAGACTTTAGACAAGGAAGTGTCCTCACAGGTGGGGTGGAGAACAGGAATGCGGGTCGCCTGCCTCCCCACACCTGCACCTCAAACCCAACTTCTCCACACTCCGCATGTCCAGGGAACCCTGGGCATCCCGAGGGAGGCCACACCCCTGACCGCCAGGCCCCGCCCCCTAGACTTTCTTGGGTCTTCGGCCAACTTGGTAGTAGTAGTACACGCTGATGGCCACAAAGAGGAGGCGGCTGGCCAGGAGCAGCAGGACGCCCAGGGTCACGAGGCCCGTCTCGGCCAAGGAGGCGGTGACCACTGCAGGAGAAAGGTGACCACGTCAGACGAGAGGCACGTCAAGCCCAGGTCCTGCACCTCCCCCAGCCCCAAATAGCTCTCTTCTGATGCGCCCCCCCCCCCAACTCGGGGAGGCCGTTGGGGCATGCAGATCGTGTGGACATGCGCGGTGGGTTGCAGGAAATTCGCAAAGCCCAATTCGTCC
This sequence comes from Nesogale talazaci, assembly GCA_004026705.1. Lineage (NCBI taxonomy): Eukaryota > Metazoa > Chordata > Mammalia > Afrosoricida > Tenrecidae > Nesogale > Nesogale talazaci. The sequence goes on along the minus strand of PVJH01043953.1, from coordinate 2,838 downwards.
CCCGCACTCACCCAGGAACTGGATGCCGAAGTAGCAGGCTTCGGTCAGCAAAGTCCACCGGATGATGGCTTTCTCGGCCGTGTACAGTGCGTTCCACATGATCAGGGAGATGCCTTGGGGGGGCGGGGGGGAATGGACCCAGTGGGTGGGGCGCCCCTTCCTCCTCCCTTCCCCCCACGACACAGGATCTCCAGCATCCCATCCCCTTGACCCTGCCTGCCTCCCTCCCTCCCCACTCAGCTCGCCCCTGCTCCTGGCATTCTCAACTTCTTGAGGGCCTTCTCTGTAAAATCAGGCTGCAGCCAGCAGGCCCATCCCACGTGAGCATAACCTACTTGTCAGTGGTTACCTGGGCCTGCCCTTGTTAGGAGGGGGCCAGGTGCAGGTGGCCTGATGGGTTACTGGCAAGGTCAGCGGTTCAAGACCACCAGCTGGTCCTCTAAGTCCCGACACAGTTAGTCTCAGAAGCCTGCAGGGGCAGTTAGGACCACCTGGTCCTATCAGGCTGTTAGGAGTCAGAAGAAACTCTGACCTCCTGCCGATGAGGAGCCAGAGACCAAAACCGACCCCCACCCCCCACCCCGGGAGTCCCCTGTGTGGCAGGGACACAGAACTCATCTTCTCGCTGAAGCAACAGCAGGGGAGACTCCCTCGAGCTGCATGCTCAGTGTGCACTGACCGTGGGCACTAGCGGTGTGTCCCCTGCACAGGGCACACCAGCAAGCCCAGTCCCTCCACCCACTCTCCCACTGAGGGGCCAGGGCTGGAAGTTTTCTCCGTCCTCACCCATCCCCAGGATCGCTGAGCTGGCCCTTGAAGGCTGAGCGGAAGCCCAGTCAGGACAATACTGGAGGACCCTGCATACAGACTTTGGGGAACAGGACAGCCTATCCCCTGTGGCTGGAGTCCGGCTTCCTCAGGGGGAACTGAGTTTCAAAGCCTCCCGTTCCGCTTCCTAGCACACCCTGGTGCAGCTCAGAAAGGAAGGCAGCAGTAAAACTTCCAAAGAGAGCCTGGGCCGGTCTGCATTCAGCCAGCGGCCAGGGGGATGAAGGCGTGGGTGTTGGGGCCGTGCACCGCCCATGTTCAGTCTGCCTGCTGCTCTCCGCTGAGAGGCCCAGGGGTGCGCACAGGGAGGGTCGGTGTTCACTGCTGGACCCCAGTTCCCCAGAAAGCACTCTACCAAAAGCCGGTGCTCAAGCAAAAAAATCACACAGGCATGGCTACAGCAGCGAGCGCCAATCCACTGGGTTTGAGCGCCAATCCCCTGGGTGAATTCTGCCAGTGACCACTAGATGGCAGCGCACACCCAGAGACAGCCAAATGAGGGCCCAAAGGGAGCCTCTGCGAGGGAGGATGGGGAGGGTTACTCTCAGATCAGATGGAGGCCTCTAGGTGGGGTCCCCTCAGCTAACCATCCCCTCCCCCAGCCACACTCACTGAGGAGGGCACCGCCATAGAGGCGGATGGGGGTCTTGCTGGTCACTTCGGCTCCATCGAAGACTGCATCGTAGAGCTGATCAGGTAAAGCCAGGGCCTACAGAGAGCAGGGCAGGTGCTCGGACGTCCTGCTCCTGGGCCAGTCCTTGGAAGTCCAGGGCTGAGGCCTTACTGAGCCCAAGTCCTCCGTGCAGGCTCTCGGGCCCGTCTGAGGTCAGGGCTCAGAAGAACCAGGGGCTCTAGGCGGGACACAGGGGGCCGAGGGCAGTCAGGGGTCCCTGGGCAGGGATAGGGACTCACCGTGATGGCAATGCCAGAGAAGAGGACAGCGGACACAAACTGCCAGACCCTGGGGGCGGGCGGGAGAGGAGGCGGTCAAAGTCAGGCCCTGCGATGCCCCCCAAGCCCCCAGGACCCGCCCCGCCCTTGCCAAGTGGCCCAGACTGCTGGTTTGGGGAAGCTTATGAGACAGGGTGGAAATGAAGAGGCCAGACCACCCAGGCACAAGGTGGAATTGGTAGGGTGTTCTGCAGATTCACCCCCACACAACCGCCCCGGGGAGCCCCCAAACACACACAAGCGGCTCACCTGAGCCCCAGTGGCTCCCGGACTGCAAATTTAATTTCATTGCCCAACACTTGGCTGATCTGTGGACACAGGGGGGTCGGACTCAGTTTCATCTGCCCTGCCCACTCTCAGTCGGACTCAGTTTCATCTGCCCACCCCATCCCCACCTGGCATATCTAAACTGGGTTCACAGCTCGGTCACCCCATCTCCTGGCCCTCTCTAACCCTGAAGTTTCAAAGCGGCTAGGTGCCAGGGGCTCTGCCAGCTAACTGGTGTGGGTATAGGCAAAGCCCTCCCACTTCTCTGAGCCTCTGTTTCCTCTCTGTCTCCAAATGGGGGACAAGCCTGCATCCACACTTCCCGAGGAAAGGAGACGGCGGCGCTGCCGTGCAGGGCAGACACTCCACGAACGTTTTCATGACCTTGGGTTTCCACTTCTGATGCTGCTGCCCGGGCTAGGCTTCGAGGGCTAGGAGCTCCGTCCCTGGCTCCGGCAGCAGCACCGGCCCCAGCTACTTGTCCAGCTGGCCAGCTGCAGCTGACCCCTCCCTCCGGGGGCGGGGGTAGGAGGACCCACCTTGGAGCGGTGCACCTCGCCATCGTCGTCCTCCCCGCCCACGCCCAGGATCTTGCGCGTCTTCAGGCGGCTCACGAGGTCCGTCTGGCTGTGCTTCTTCATCAGGGGTGGGGGCTGCTTGGCCGCCATCTTGTCCAGAGGAACTGGGGGGAGAGTCAGGCCCCAGGGCCTGCCCTGCTCTTAGCCCGCAGGAGTGAGCGTCTTCATAGCAGGATAAGGCCGAGCCCTCCACAGGGCCCGCTGGGACTTTTTC
>PVJH01043952.1:0-13170 GCA_004026705.1 Nesogale talazaci | reverse complement strand
CCCCCTTGCACAGCCCCTTCTCTGCCCGCCGGGGACCGCCCTCTCCCCATCCTCTCTCCGCTCGCCCGGCCCCCTGACCTAGGACAGTGCCGCACGCTTTCTCTCGGGCCCCCACCCAAACCTGCGCTAGGCCCCTCCCTCCAGTTCTTCCCTCGCACACAAACTTGTATGCCAGGACGGAGCCCTGCCTTCTGCCCGTGGAACCTTGGAACGCCAGGGCCAGGAGGGACGGCCAGCACCTGCAGTCTGATGCCCGGTGGTTCGGATGAGGAGACTGAGGCCCGAAAGGGCAAGGGACTTGTCCAAGGTCACACAGTCTGCTGGGAGCCAAGCCGCGTTGCAATCTCGGGGCTCCCGGCTTGAAGGCTTTTTTGGTAGCAAGGCTGGGTGGGCTCGCAAGCATCATCACCTGGTGCCAGGCTCACCTTGGACCAAGCCACCCTTTCCATTCTGATCAGGCTGCTTCCTGGTCCTAATCCTGGGGCTACCTGTGCTTCCTTTCCTTTTCCCAGGTCCCTGATCAGAAATATGCCCTCCCCCTCCCCATTATCTTTGTTTTCCTTCTCACCTCCCCACCCCCCAGGCCAGCCACCTAGGGCAGCTGGGCCTATGCCCCGACAGCCTTTTCCCCTCCCTGTCTGTCCCCAGTCCACCTGCCCATGCCCCTGCCCCTCATTCCTGCCTTCGACCCTCCCTGGCCTGCTCTTGCTGAGGACTGACTCAGAAGTGTGGTTCTTTTGGGTTGCAGACTCCCACAGGATGCCAGGGTGTCAGTTCCAGCCTCCCCCAGTGCCTGCCCTCTCTCGGGCTAGCTCTCATCTGGTGTTCAGATCACCTGCTGTGTGACCCTCAGGGTGTATTACTTTCCTGTGCCCTCTGAGTTCCTGGGCGCTGACCTTGTCAAGCCAACTCTTTATCTAGGGCTCCTGGAGATTGTCCCCATAACCTGTCCGAGCCAGGTTGTAAACTCAGTGTCGATGGGCTCCTGGGGACTGGATCTCCTGGGTGCTGGGTTGGACCAGGCCCTGGCCTCAGGGAGAGGCATGCTGAGGTGGTCTGTCTGTCTATCTGTCTGTACAGCGTAACTGTGGAGGAGAAGGCTCAAGCCAGTCACACCAGGGCCTAAGGAGCTCCTAGAAGGAGCCAGGTGAGGGGCAACATTCCAGGGCAGTTGGTGAAGCCCTGTTGGGCTGCTAGGTCCAAGGCCAGCAGTTCGAAGCCACCAGCGGTCCCTCGGGAGGAAATTGAGTCCCTTTTTGTCCCCATAAGGAGTTCCAGTCTCGGACACTGTACCGGGAAGTTCTGTTCGGGGGGTGGGGCTGGCAATCAGGATCACTTTGCGTTGGGACCAACCAGATGGCAGTGAGGCCTCGCCCATCTGTAGCTTGGAGTCCGGTGGGGCAGACTGCCGTCCCCACAGAGACCCGCTGTGGTAGGAGATGGAGGAGAGGAGCCCTTTGCAGGGTGACTCGGAAGAGCAAGGTGCATGGTGCGGTTGAGAGCTGAGGGGCGTTGGGACCAGGCCTCACTCCGGCCCCCTTTCACCTTATTTCACTTTGGACTTTGGGTTGTACAAGAGGTAACAGTGAGACTGAGGTTTGCCTGGGCCAAGTAGGGTAGAGAGAGGGGGTGGTAGAGAGGTGGGTGGGTGGGTGAAGAGTCTGCATTGCTTACCCCTCCCGGCTCCTTTCTCCTGCCTCTCTTGGCCCCAGACCTGGCCCGCCCTCACAGCCTTCTCCCTCAGTGAGAGGAAGCTCTGCTGTCCCCTCTGCCCCCCCCCCCCCCCCCCAGACTGACAGACAGAATACTTGCCAGGCCATTTGTTGAGCTTTGGGTAGAACTCAATTGGATATAAATCTTTGTTCCCACAGGAGGTAACGGCTGAGCTCAGCCTTCTCCTGCACATGGGGGCTCAGTGGATATAGACCAACCTGAGACTTTTATGATTCCTGGCTTGAGGTGTCCCTGCACCCCCCTCCCCACCTTCTTCTGGTTCATAATAACAGTGATGATGGCCACCAGCCTTCCCGGCCTTCAACCTTGTGTGTCTTCAGATGCCAAGCGCTGGGGACGGGGCTCTCCTTGTTGAAGAGGGAAAGAAACCAGCTCAGAGAGGCTACTTAAACTTGACTGTGATTTCACAGCGTGTCAGAATTGGCCCGCACACAACACAGACTCCAAGGCCTGTTCTTTTCAGCCCCAGGCTCTGCAGCCCCAGGCTGGTGGCTGTGCAGAAGTGTGTGCGTGTGTGTGTGTGTGTGCACGCATGCACCTGTTCGGCACGATCCAGGGAGCACGAGTGATGGGCTTGGTCTCCCCACCCCCCCAGCACCCACCCACACATACCCCCAGTGCACACACAAAGGCAGCTAGGATTTCTCGTAGGTGTCTTTCCTGAGGGTTAGGCTAGAGGCACTGGGCTGCAGCTCCAGGACCGGGGGTAAGGGGCAGAGGGGAACAGCAACTTGAGGTCCTTGTGTGAAGATGGGTCAGCTCTGTCCCAGGGACCCACATTGAGGGCATGTCCAGAGTCACCTCAGTGCCCTTGCCCTCCGGCCCATGCTTGGAGCTGCCCCTCTGCTCTTGGGTCAGTGTGGCCAGCCTGGCTGGCTGGTGGCCGTGGGAGAGTGTTTGGCACCGGGAAGGGACTCGCTCCTTCGGCTGCACAGAGCTGCTCCCACCCTACCTGGGGATGGCTTTCTTCCTCCCCACCCCCATGAAGCCTTCCAGCCCACACGGAGCTCTCGGCTCCCCGAAATGCTTTGCCCCATAGTCAGCGCCACTCAGCGCATCACTCTTCCGCTGACAGCCTGCTCCATCACGGAGCGAGCGGGCTGTGACTTCCCCGAGCTGCCTGGCCCCAGGTTTCAGGCTCGATTCCATCTTGCTGCCCCTTAGAGGAGTGACCCCACCTCGGCCTCTCCCAGCAGCCTCTTCACAAGTACCCCAGCTGCCCTCCCTGGGCGGGGGGAGTTGTCAGTCTTCTGACAACGTCAGCAGGCGCAGCTCTTCCCCTCTGCTCAGAGAAGTCTGCCCCACGCGGCAGCCCTGCATTTGTTTGTAAAGTTTTACCCCACATTCCCCTCCCCGGGACTCCTCCCTCCCATTGTCAACTCTCCCGGGCCTGCAGCTGTCGCTTGCTGGACACGCTTTTGAATGCACTCCCAGGATACGGGCCGCATCCCCCTGCTCTCTCAGTGCCCACGAGGAAACCAGACCCCCCAGGGCTGGCTCCGGGGAGGACAAGCGCCCCTCTGGATCCCCAGGGCCGAGGGCTGGACACTCCACAGGGCCCAGGGGCTGCCTCAGCCGCCGTGGCACGTGGCTGGTTTGTGGCGAGCTCGCCAGCAGACCTGACCCGCTGCCCAAGTCTCGGTCCCATCCCTGTCCCTGCGCAGTTGCTGTTTTGGCCCAGAGCACAGGAAGACAGGCTGGGAGGCTGCAGCTCTGCGCCAGCTGCTGGATGCCGGGGCCCGACCGTAGACCCTGAACCTCGGGGCTTTAGCCCTGCCTGTCCCTGTGCAAGGGGAGTCCTGTGACACAGTGGTTAGGCATTGGGCTGCTAACCACAAGGTCATCAGTTCAAGGCTGCCAGCTGCTCTGAGGGAGAGAGATGAGGCTTTCACTCCTGTAGAATGTGCCGTCTCAGACTATGCTACCCCGGCTGGTAGCATTGCCAGAAGTCAGAATCGACTCAGTGGACGTGGCTTTGGATTTTGCGGGTTTGTTTCCGTAATGGCTGACCGGGGTACGAATGAAACCCCTGACCGTCAGGGCCTTTGGATTCCTCGCTGCCCCATAGCGCCGAGGAGCACTGGCCCACAAGGCTTCCGAGACTGGCCCCTGCATAGAGACAGCCCAGAGGCTGGTGGGTTCAAACCTCCGGTGAGCGGCCAAACGCTATCAGGGCATTTAGGAACTCCAGTTCCTACAGCTGTAACATCTCCCGCGTGCTATTTGTGACATCAGATAAAAATCCCCCTCCTCCCAGCCCCCTTCCAGGCAGCATGGGGGCCTCAAGGGGGCCTCTGCCCTGATGCTCGGCCCTCCAGACTCCTCACCGTGCGTGGTTCTATTCCTGACCCTCAACGCACGCACCGCGCTCACCAGGCCTCCCACACCAGGGTCTGACTCCTTGAAGGACTGGCTCTCCCTTGGTCTACACTGTCTACCAGGGCCAGGCAAGGTCAGACTCAGCGATGCCGACCGATGGCTTGAGTTGGCCCCGGGGGATAGTTGCCAGCAAGATCTAAGGCGCCGGGCCCGAGTCTCTCCCTGCCGGGGCATCTGCTCATCCCACCGCCGTCTTTTCCCCCAGGAGCCCCCCAAGCTTGCCAAAGGCACGGCCAAAGCCAGCAGCTCGGGCAAGGATGGTGGAGGAGAGAACACTGAGGAGGTAAGGAGGGGGCCCCCAGCGCCAGCTTCTTGGGGGCTTGTGGGGTGAGACCCTGGAGGCCAGAGGGGAGGGGCGGGAGGGAGGAGCAGTGGGTTAGCCCCGCTGCCTGGCCTGGGAGGGACCAGGACACCCTAGGTCCAGACTTCTCTCAGACAGGCTCTCTGTTGGCCGCTGTGGATCCAGCAGGCCCTTCAGTTCTCCCAGCTCCCTGGGGCTTCCAGTGTCGCGCTTGGAGAATTCCTGCAGCCCGCACCCGGGCCTAGGGGAGCAGGGCGCCTTGGGCTTGTCCCCTGGTGGGGCTGAAGGTTGGGAGTGGCTGCTGGCCCTGACTTGGCCAGGGCTGGGCCCTCACTCCCAAAGGGCAGACTGGAGCAGAGGTCGGGCGGCTCCACAATCTCGGGCTGTAAAGCAATCCAGAGGCAGGGAAAGCACATAGGGTGGTGAAGATGTCCCCACCTCATCCCTGGGTGTGTCCAGTGGGATGCCCAGGTAGCTATGAGCCCGGAAGGAAGCTGGGGGCCCTGGGGCGCTCAGCTTCCTCCCTCTGCCCTGCAGCCTGCCCTGTAGGGGCCAGGAGGAGAACAGGAAACTGCTCTCTGATTCGCAGGCCTTGAGGTTTCTTAAGACAAAGAGAGGATCAAGAATTCGGAATGGATGATGGGATCGGAATGCCCTGGGGCTCATATGCCCTTTTCACACCTCAGCCCTTTGGCTGGGCCTCCCCTGAGGCCCCACCGAGGATCAGACACTGCTTCCTCTCCACTTACAGGAACTTGCGCCCTGTCCCTGGGCAGGCCTGATCTCTGTAATAAGCCTTCCAGGGGTGTAGCATGACCCTTGCCTGGTTCTCCTCTGCCATGCTCTGGACGGACACACGTCTGGCTCCTTCCCCTCCCCATATGCGCTCCTACACCTTCCCCTTGAGCACTTGGGTGGTTAGATGCTTCTGGGAGATTCTAGCCCATAGCCCCCTGTGGCGGGGTCGAGCCACCACATGGGGTTTTCTCGGAGGTCATATGTATGGAGCAGATTGCCAGGTCTCCAGTGGAGCTGCAGCGTGGGTTCGAACCGCCAGCCTTTAGGGTAGCAGTCGAGTGACTAGCCCTGTGACGCCAGGGCCCCTTGCTGGTGACAGGTCACCAGTGAGTACTTGGGAGGAACCGGGCCCGGCCTGGGGCGCCCCCTCCCAGGGTGGTGCCGTTTGTTGGGGCGGAAGGGCAGGTGGCTGGGCACTGCCCACTGAGGTTCCAGACCGGACGCAGGAGCGGGCGCACGTGTGCATGCATGAGGGATGGTCTCGGGTCATTCTCACCGTTGCGGGAGCCCTGGTGGTGTCGTGGGTACACGTGGGGTGGCAGTCTGCAGAGTGGGCAGTTCAAAACCCCCAGCCGCTCGTGGAGAGACAGACGAGCCTTCTCCTCCCATAAAGGGTCAGTCTTGGAAGCCCACAGTGGGCCGCCAGGAGTCCGCCTCGGCCTGAAGACAGCCAGTTTGTTTTTGTCCCACCCCCACTTGAGTCTTTTTTTTTTTCTTCCCCCAAAGGAATCTTTCTGGACACTCCCTGCCCCATGTGGCTAGTGTCCGTGGTCTTGGCTTTCCTGACACCCAGTTCCATTCCAAGGTCGCAGTCAGCCACAGCAGTGCTTGAACTCGCCGTGGACTGCGTCTGCTACGCGAGCTCTGGGGGCTCTCTTTGTCTTCCCCGGGAAGGCTGGGCGTGGAGCTTTTGAGGCAGTTGGAGTGATCCAGTAAAGAAACAAAGGGACGGACCCAAGTGAGAGCCAGGAGAGACTGCACAGTGTCACTTTGCCCTCTCCTCCCGCAGGAGGGGACGCAGAGGTGCACAGGGGCCAGGAAAGAGACGGGACGGGAACCCCCTGCCCTGTCTCCCGGGCCAGGTGCCCACGCACAAGCCTGTTGAAGGCAGTGGGCTGATGTCGAGACCTGGGATGGGGGTGGGGAGTGTGTGTGTGTGTTCACTGTGGGTTCTACGTTGTGAAGCCCTGCTCAGCTCTGTGAGGGGCTGGCTGCAGTAGCTCAGTTCCCTGGTTTTCTGGAATGATAGTCTGCCGTCAGCCGAGGAGGAATGAGTCCCTGACTTCCCTGTGGCTGTGACAAACCAATAGCCCAGGGTAGAACTGCCCCTGGGTATTTCTACATGAAATTAAAAAAAAAAAATTTATTAGGGGCTCTTACAGTTCTTAAAACAATCCATACATCAATTGTATCAAGGACATTTGTCCATTCTCAAAGCACTTTCTTTCGACTTGCACCCTTGGTAGTAGCTCCTCTTTTTGCCCTTCTTCCCCGCTCCCCACCCTTGTGACCCCTTGATAAATTATAAATTGTTACTATTTTTATGTCTTACACCATCCGCCATCTCCCTTCACCTATGTTTCTGTTGCTGTTCCCCAGGGGTGGGGGGTGGGGGACAGGGGCTATACATCGATCCTTGCTATCAGTTCCCCCTTCCTCCCCCTTTCCTCCTCTGCTTGCCCCTCCCCTCATGGTATCGCTACTCCCACTGCTGTTCTTGGATTCCAGACTGCAGCTCTTTATGGGAGTAGAAAGCCTCATCTCGCTTCCATGGAGCGGCTGCTGGGTTTGCACTGCTGGCTTTGAGTTTAGTAGACCCACACTGCCTCCAGGATCGTGACAGGATCGTGAGGCAGAGGAAAGGAAAGTCGGGGCCAGATCATCAAGGGGGTCAGTACGGTCCTTCGCTTGCCCTTTTTCTTTTCTTTTCTTTTTTTTTTGGGGGGGGGGGGCGCATCACTGCTCTCCGGTGGTGGGAGTAGGAGGCCCAGCCCCACTGCTGGAATTGAACCTCCGTCCCAGTGGGCCGTAGTCCCGCGCACAACCACTACGCCACCGGGGCTCAGCCCTCTTTTCTTTTTTTTGAGGGGAGGGTATCAGTGCCCTCTGATGGGAGCAGGAGGCCCCGCCTTGCTCCTGGAGAGCTGCTGCTGGATTTGAACCACCAACGCAGTGGGCCGCAGTGCTGCACACAACCACTGCGCCACCGGGGCTCAGCCCTCGCTTGCCCTTTTTCTAGTCCTCCTTTCTGTACCTGGACAGCCAAATCCACCTGTGTCCCGTGTGTGCCAGAGCTTCTCTGATGGTTCCCAGTAACCATGGCAGCTAGTGTTTGCTTTACTGAGCAGTTGCTGTGTGCCACGCGCAGTGGTGAGTACTTTGCAGGCACTTTACCACACTCCGCTGAGACGACGGTTATCATCGCCAGCCTACAGACGGGGCTGAGGCTTAGAAACGTTACGTAGCTGTTACTCAGCAAATAACCCGCACAGCTGGAATCAGCCCAGTCTGTGGGGAGTAGGGACTGGTTCACCTGTGCTCGCTTATGATGATGATGATTATTTAAGATGACGTGGATTTATGATAACGTACGCCGTTATTGTTGAGACGATCGTAGCAGAACAACATCAACAGTTTCTTCATCTATTGTTAAGTGAGGTTGGGGACATTTTTCTGGTTGTCAGCCACTCTCCTGAGTTGTTCCTTGACATAAATTTACTGCCTGCCCCCAAAGTCCCTGTCTTTTAGGTTGGTGCTGTTAGTCTGACCCCATGTCGACCTGCCTTGAAAGAGCATAATGCTGAAGCCATAGAAAGATCATTCATGGGAACAATGATAAGACTTGGGAGGTTCACACACCTTAAAAACTCATCAGGCATTTGAGACCACAAGGGTAGCATTTTCTGGAGTGCAGAGTTCAGCGGGGTTAGGCAAGGCTGGAGAGGAGGAATAGAGACGGCGGGGGCGGGGGGGGGGGCGGTGCACATGACAGCCCGCTGTGGGATTGCAGTCCATGAGATGACAAAATGTGCATAAGTCATTGGGTGGAAGACGGATTGACTCAGTTCACAGGAAAAAGTTTAAGGGGAAAAAGCTTACTGCTCAAGGCAGACACACTTCACTAGTAAGCTAGCCAAGTGTTGGCTTTTAGAGAGACATTAGGGGATAGTTTGGTTTAAAGATGGTCTCTGGCAGTGATTTCAGGGGCTCCTCCCTCTGTGACTGGGAAATCTGCCTTCCATGAACACTTAGACATCTGCATCTCCCCCTTTGGCAGGCGGGGGCTCCTTCGGTAACGCTTTGATCAGATGCTTAGGGGTGACAGCAGGGCTCCATCCCCTCTGCTCTCCCGAAGGAGGACGCTCTTCCTGGAGGCAGGCAGCTCATATCCACTTCCTCCTCCTCCTGCTGCTTCTCTCTGTTCTCACAGGTGACTAGAGACCAGTCGCTATGCCTTCGGGGACTCCTTGTCAGGTCTTAGGGCCTACCAAAGTAGGGGGTGGAAGAGAAGCACTAAATACCAGCGGGGCTCTTAGGGGAAGCCAGGACCCAAACCCTCCAGACGAAGGAACCAATCTCAAAGGCCGTCTCAGTGGCCATTCCTTTTGCTGCTGCTGCGGTCCTGACTATGTTCTGTCACCCAGCAGCTGCCAGTGGGGCCTTGTCAGTGGCAGTGACATTAAGCACCTGTGCAGCCCGTCCCTTAATCTGATTTTTTCTCTTCTCTGGAAACTGAAAGTCTGTAACTCCACAGCAAGGACCTCTTCCTGTCCTGGTACGAACAAGCTGTCGTCTATACCTTTATCTCTTCATGTTTCTGTTTACCTAAGTAAGGTTGGACAATCATTGCTCCTTGGTGATTGGCTTATTGCTGTCAGCCTAATGTCCCTTTTTTTTTTTTTTGGTAATTAGTAAACTGTTCTCTTCTGTATTAGTCCAGGTGGACTAGAGGAACAAATTTCATAGACACACATATGGATGTAAGGAAAAGGTTTATATACAAGAGGAACAGGACATTGAGCCCAGTCCAGTTCAAAGTCATAAGTCCAATATTAACCCTTATGCCCGAAATCAGTCTATAAAGTCTCCTTCTGACTCACAAAGCCACAGTTCAGTGGGTGCAGAATCCTGGCACTGGCAGGGGTCTCTACATGGCTCCTCGCTTCCAGGGCTCAGGGTTCATCAACAACAGAAGCAACTCATCACTGGCAGAGGTCTCCATGTGTCCGCCCTATTTTCAGAGGTCCGGCTCCATCAGGGCAAAGCTGTGTGGTCTCTCCGCCGACTCCTCCAGCTTCTTGTATGCTGCCATCTTGTCTTGTCCGTGATTCATCGTCTCTGAGACTAACAACAACCAGGGAGATAGCTTCTCATCTTCACGAGGGAAATATCGTGAGATTTCCCAGAAGTCTCAGGAGAAAGCCATGCCCACATGGAGTCCTCATTTGCTATTCAATGCGTATCTCCAGATTAACAGGCTAGACCACCCCTACATCTCAATCATGAAATTGACATAAGCAGATGACTGCCACATCTTCATGTCACAATTTTACTTTAATGGTTTCACTCCAAGAAAGTTTTAGAGTGTACCAAGATTTACATTGTTTTATATACCATTGCTTATAGAAATAAAAACAATTTTGGGGGGGGATGGGGCATCAACCTCCGTCTCAGTGGGCTGCAGTCCCGCACACAACCACTATGCCACCGGGGCTCAGCCCAACAATATTTAATTATATGTCAGTTTCTGGGTTTTGTGTGTGTGTGTGACATCACTGCCCTGGTGGGAGTAGGAAGCCCAGTCTTGCTCCTGGAGAGCTGCTGCTGGATTTGAGCTGTCAACTCTTTGGGCCGCAGTCCTGCACACAACCACTACGCCACCAGGGCTCAGTCATCAGTTTCTAAAATTATTTTACACCTATAATCTATGATGCTTCTTGATCCAATATTTCTATGAAAACACATATCTAGAGTTGCTTCTTAGAAATAAGGATTTTTGGGCTGAGCCCCGGTGGCGTAGCGGTTGTGCACGGGACTGCGGCCCACTGGGATGGAGGTTCAATTCCGGCTCCCAGGAGCAAAGGCTGGGCCTCCTACTCCCACCACCTGAGGGCAGTGATGCCTTTAAAAAAAAAAAAAGAAAGAAAGAAAGAAGGATTTTTAAAACATGTCTTCTTTATTTATATTGTATATTTTACATGTACTTCTTTAAAATATATTTGGAAAAAAAAAAAGCTGATCCCTGGTGGCACAGTGGTTGAGGGCGGGACTGAGGCCCACAGGGTTGGCGGTTCAAATCCAGCAGCAGCTCTCCAGGAGCAAGGCTGGGCCTCCTACTCGCATCAGGGTAGTGATGCCACACACACACACACACACACACACACACACACAATACAAAATATATGTATATATACATATTTGAAAAGAAGACATTTAAGTTTTTTCTTTTCGTTAAGCTAAGACTATGTCTGACAAAATAAAATATCTTTAAAAAAGAAACAATGGAAGCAAATAAATACACTGAAAATAATTCTTACCTTTTGAGAGTAGCTTTCTCACTCCGTGTTGCTGTTGGCTGGCCACCTGGATATTAGAAGAGACCTGTGACCCCCGCCTGAGGTCTCACCCTCTCCCTTCCTCAGTGGCCTCCTGCCTGGGTCCCCGGTAGGACTTATGGCTTCTTGGTCATTCTGGCAGATGACATTGTGCCTTTAAACAACTCCTCTTCTCGCTTTACTTTTCAAAGCCCTACCCCTTCCTCTTCCCTTCCTCTTCGCCATCTCTTGGGGATTTAGCATTTTATTGTGAATTTTTTTTTTGGGGGGGTGCATCACTGCCCTCTGGTGGTCGTGGGAGCTGCCCCGCACTGCTCCTGAGAGCCAATGCTGGATTTGAACCACCAAGCATGAGGGCCGCAGTCGCGCACTCAAACACTTACCCCACCGGGACTCAGCCCTAGTGTTTTAAAAATTTTGCATTCTGCACTTATCTTTCCCTGGACTCCCCATGGTATTCATTGATGGGGTGCGATATGGTACCCCAATTTCCAGGCAGTGTCAAATTCTGGTGCCAGTGGGGTTGTCAGTCCGCCCCTGGCATGGAACTGAGCGAGGAGGTGCCCGATTCAAGATAGCAGCCATCGGCAGGCCTCAGCGGGAAGTCCTCGAACCCCGCTCCGTGGGCAGTGTGCATCCAGTCTCCCATTCTCCTCCTGGCTGGGTGGTAGTCCTTGTTCCTAGGCGCCGTGTTCTGTGGTCCGTCCGTTGGTGGGCATTCAGGTGGTTCCCAGCGTTGAACTGCAGGGAGCATGGGTGTACAGCCGCAGTGCTCACACTTCTTCAGCGAGCCAGCTCCTTATAAGATGATCAGGGGGTGGGGCTGGGCCTCCTATTCCCACCACTGGAGAGCAGTGATGCCCCCCAAAAAAAAAAAAAAAAAAAGATGATCAGGGGCTGAGCCCCGGTGGCGTAAGTGGTTGAGTGCGGGACTGCGGCTCAAATCCAGCGGCGGCTCTCAGGAGTGGCACTGTGTGGCACCTACAACCACCAGAGCCAGTGATGCCTACCCCCCTCCGCAAAACAACAACAAAACAAAATGAACTGTGGAAAAAAAAACAGAGGTAAACTCCTAGAGAGTACCTCTTTAAACAAACAAACAAAAAGATCAAGTCAAAATGATCCACCAACTACAAAAGTGCAAAGCATTTTATTTGTTACATTTATTCATAAATGCACTGAGAACTCTTTTTGTGTACAGTGTATGTTTATGTACCTTGCATAACCACGTGAGTCTATATTATACAACACAACTAGCTAGGTATGTTTTTTGTCGTTACCTGAGTTGACTGTGATGACTTGCACTGAGTGGAGTGAGCCAGGGAAGCACAGTCTGGACAGTAGCTGCTGACAGCCAGCCTCAAGCACACTCCCACATGATCTTCAGTCATGGTGGACAGTCCTGGGACTTCTTGCTCTTTATGTGGGAAAGACTGACTCACATCAATCAGTATTGCCGAATAATGCAGTCAAGGAGGCAGCACGTTGTCTCATGTGTGGGTGCTTACCCTCTGCGAGTCAGTTCCAGAACTGTTCATGCGCTCTGGACTGAGCTGAACGTAGGCCTGTAGTGTCAGCATCTCCCATTCCGTGTGAGTGATATGTTTTTGTCCTCTTACTTGGTCCAGCTCCCCCACTCACTTGAATAGCCGTTCTCACGTTTAAGACAAAGACATCAAGGTCTAGAACGTGGCGATCACTTCGCTTGTCAGTTTTGCTGCACTTAGCGCAGTTGTCTACGCATGCACTTGTCCCCTAAGACTGCATCTGATTGGCTGCGCTGCATATCAGGCAAGTGATGGGACTGATAGGCTTACGTCTATTTTCTTAATGCCATGCGATCTACTCACAGTACATTTGCGACCGACGAGTCGATCACGACCGGCGTACTGAGCACCCCTGGTCTACAGTCTGCGCCAGTCTCTCCTCTCAGGACTTTACTCATGGTCTTAACGACATGACCCACCACACGGGCTCTGCCCTGCTGGAGAAGGGCCCTAGGACGGATGGAGGGAGGGCCGGCCAGTCTCGCTGGGATAGTGTCCCTGGTCCATCATTGGAGAAGACCGTTCCATGCTGGGGGCTCTTCTGTGGCTGCTGAGTTCTGGGAACGGGGTCAGAAGAAGGAAGGCATGATTCTGCCTCCACTTCAGCCGGGCCTCCTGGAGCCAGAACGACTGCCGGGAAACAGCTCGGGTCTCAGCACTCTGTGCCCCAGAACCTTAGTGGCTCCTGGCATGGACAATGTGATAGCCAGATACACTAAGCTGGCCTGCTGGCCTCCCCGTGTTCCCAGCGCCGGCCCATCTCACCCTACTGTCACTCCCCTTCTAGACGGGCCCCCTTGACCTCGGCTTTCTTTCTTTGCCTGGTCAGCGTGGGCTTCTACTCTCAGAGTCAAGT
>PVJH01043951.1:0-13295 GCA_004026705.1 Nesogale talazaci | reverse complement strand
GTTAGTTTAGAGGAAGATTCAATATGCACTAGCAAACAATTGAATGTGAGATCGTAGCTGGCTTCTCTACTTTGCCACATTTTGTAAATGCAGAAAGAGATAACACCCTTAGCTTGGCACAAGCTGAGCTGAAGCTATCATCAAGATATACATATGGAGGTCGGTAGACGCTTAAAGGGACACGTCTGGAGCCAGGGGAGAGGTGAGGAACAGTGCCTTGGAGCATATGGTCGACAATCTTATGATACGATACATCAGTCACTCAAATCAAGCCTTGATATTTCTTTCTATGTCTTCCTTTATGTGAATTGTATGCATCACAAAAACTTTATATTAGAAAATGTATCAAGAAAGCACCACATTTATCCTTCTTTTATTTATTTATTTCCACATGTATTCTTTTATACAATAGAAAGTCCAAAGCAACCATTTATTTTCAAAATTAGCCTATGAAATTGTGATGCATTTACTGAGTCACAGGGACGCTAGTGAGAAAATGAACTAATTTACGGCAAGAAAGAAAACACATGAGCACTGCATCTTTATGCTATGGCAAATGATCAAGAATTAATCAAGTCAGTAACTGTTTGGACTTCATGTAAGGAAAGAACAGCTGCCTAGATGAAATAATCCCAGGACTTTTATTTCATACAAGTTACGCCATGAAATAATTTACAGCTGCTTCAACTAGACAATATGGGAGATGAGTGAATTTTCCCATCTGTTTTCGGGAACATTCTAACAAAATTAAAAGCTTTCCAAACACAAGTCCTTTTATAGTGATGCAGTGATGGGTTACATAAGCATTATGCAGGCAGGGTTTTTTTTTTTTCCTCCTGAACTGCAATTGGTTTGTTGATTTATGTCACTAGAATTGATTTGCTAAGATATTTTAAGCAGATGTTATAGATTCTGAGTGAGTTATTAAAATGAAACAAATTTTTAAGTATAAGAAATTAGGCATGCTTAAATATAATATTTATGAAGATATCTTTATTGAGACAGTTCTACTTCCTGAGTAAAGGCAAAGATAGTGTAGAAAGCAAAACATAATTTGCTTTGCAGGGACAAAGGATGTGGAGACCATGTTGTTATTGTTTTTGTATGTCTACAGTTATGCTTCAATGGATTTACAAAACAAGAACCAACTTAAAGATTTCACAAATTATAGGCTTTAATATTTTAGAATAACTTTAATTAAAATAGGCTGAGATTCATTAGAAAATTAAAGCTTTGTGGAATTTAATTACCATGTTGAAGTCTCCCTTTTGAAAAAGGAGATCAAGCTACAGAATAGTTACTTTCTTTGACCATATGAAATCATTAAATAAAGTGCTCAAATAAGTAGAGAAAATAGTTCCTTATATTTAAATATACCCATATTTGATATTGTCTATTGTTAATTGAATGGACCAGGTCTTATAGTTACTCATACCTGTTCAATTTCCTGTGAACTTACCTATCAACACAATACCCAAATACATGATTACCAAAAAGTTTGTAAAAATATACAGTATGGAATTTTTCCCATTTAGTTTTTGAGTGAATTACAGAACTTGTCTTAACTATACCCATTATTTATAAATTGTGAAGGTTGTTAATTAAAAAAATAAATTAACTAAACACCTCAGAGTGCTTTTCTCTTGGTTAGCAAGAAAATACTAGTGCTTGTGCTTCTAGCAAATGCAATATATTTTTATTGTTTGGAGTGAACTTGTTTGTCACAAGACTCCAAGTCCATTTCAGTTTTACTTTCCTCCTTTATCTTTGAGCCACTCAGACCACTGTTTAGGTTTGAAGGCTGAGGAATCTGGAGGGGAAAATTCATATTTAAATGTGACACAAACCCTAGTTTGTATTTTGAGGAATCTATCATCTATCTACCTACCTATCTATCTATCCATCTAATTCTTACCTATCAGATTCAAGATATTAAATGGCATACATACACAAATAGACTTACATT
The DNA here is from genome assembly GCA_004026705.1 of Nesogale talazaci. Taxonomy (NCBI): domain Eukaryota; kingdom Metazoa; phylum Chordata; class Mammalia; order Afrosoricida; family Tenrecidae; genus Nesogale; species Nesogale talazaci. Next base: position 11,329 of record PVJH01043951.1, on the reverse strand, counting down.
TTCTAAAATTTTTTATCACACCCTGAAGGTTGGAAAGAGAGGGATTAAAGATCGGGATCAAATTCTCCTTCAAAAAAAATTACCAAATTGAAGACTCAAATCAGGATTGGGTTAGATAAGCATATTGAGACCACCTCCCCAAATACTGAGTCAATTTCTACTCAAAGTGACTCTTGGGGGCAGGGTACAACTGCCCCTGTAGGTTTCTGAGATGGTAACTCTTTAGTCAAAAGAAGAAAAAGCCTTATCTTTGCTCCATGGAGAGCTGATGGCTTTGAACTGCTGATCTTGTGGACAGCAGCTCCACATGTAACCACTACCTATCAATGGCTTCAAGATTGTCTTATTAAACAACAAAAGCCTGCTTACAATCATAAGTGAATTTTCTGATCAACCGAGGAATCTAGAGACAATGCCCACAGAGTAGCACCAGGGGCCAGATTTCGAGGGTGGACAGGGCAGACCATAGATAAGAAACCATCAAAGCATGAGACATCAGGCAAGGTTGTGTCTTGACACCTTTGCTTCTAAGGAACATCATCGCTCTTTTTTTTATCTCCTTAGAGGCGGTCAGTCATCATCCCAGAGATGATAGCTTTGTCCCATTGGCTCCTCATCCAAGCACATACACCGAAGGTCTGAACCTGCAGACACTGTACTTCTTCTGAGACAGATTTGTTTATCCATTTGGCAGTCCATGACATTTCCTACAGCAGTAACACCATGTAAATGCATTGGTTCTTCTCTCGAACACCTGCAGCAACCGAGTTACTCAGCCTCAAGGGTCAGGCCCATCGTCTTGTGGGGAAACCAAATCCCAATGAGCATAAGGGCATTCACAACGACAATGTTCTACACCCTACTTTGGTGAGTAGCAAGTGGGGTTTACATATGTATGACGGGACACCTCAGATGCAGCTATTATTATCCTTCAATCTGAAAGAGGAATGTTAAAAATAGAAAAACACATGAAACCAATTCATTGTGTGGACTAATGGACCAAGAAAACGTCTTCAAAACCCTGAGACATGAGGAAGTAGGTGGTACCAGGTTATCTCTACCAATCACTCTGAAAAGAATCACATGAGAAGGACCTCAAGAGAGGGGGAGAAAGACGTGTTCACAGCATTCTATCCTAAAAGAGTCTGTGCTTGCTGGTGAGACAGAGGTTGGTGGAATGACCCAACCTAGGACCCCCACACACTCCAGGTCTGAAATTGAACTCACTTCTGTGGCTCAGCTCTCAGTATTGCAATAAATATGTCTATGTAGAGAACATTAACCCCAGTGGGAAACATGTACTTTGGAATAGTCAGCCTTTAAGATAAAAAAGAGCAGCATTTGCCCAAAGACACATTTCATCTGGGCTAGAAAAGGAGGAGGAATGGAAAGAGGGATGAAGAGGGATGAAGTGGGATGGGCGAGGTGGCATCAGGAGGACGGCAATGAATGAGTTGGACCACAATACAAATGAATTCAAAACGGAGGATCCAGCCAGTGAGTAGTCACCCGACTCAGAATTTTTTTTAAAAAAATTAAAAATATGTATTCATTATCTCTAAAGGAGCAAATAATCAGAGAAGCAGGATTACACCAAGAAACATGTGGCATGAGGACTGGAGAAAGCCTCATTCCCAACCTGCCATATGCAGAGATCTTAACCTTGCTTGCTGAAAATCAGAAGGATGTGAAGCACTTAGTGATGATCAAGGACCGTAGTCTTCCATGTGGATGATGGCTCAATGCAAAGAGAAAAGAGAAAAAACAGCCCTCACAACCGCACCAATCAGCAACATCATGGTCCAAGAAGAAAGGAGTGGAGTTATCAAGTTGTCAATCAATGCTCATGGAAGTAGCAGTTAAGAGAATCAATAATGCATTGCACTGAATAAATCGCCCGCACAAGGCTTCTCTGGAATATGGAAAAGCAGAGATGTTACTCTGAGGACTAAGGTACACCTGATCCCAGCGATGGTCTTTTCAATTGCCTCACATGCACATGCAATTTTGACATCGACTAAGGAAGAGCGAAGAAGAATTGATGTCTTTGAATTATGAGGCTGGGCAAATGCACTGAAAGCACCCTGGACTGCTAAAAGGACAAAAAAAATGTTTTGGAAGAAGTACAGCAGAATGATCCTGAAGAGTCAGAGACGTCCAGATTTCATCTCTTGTTCACAGGGGAAAGGCATGATGCTTGGTCAAGTAAAAGAGCAGCGACAAAGACGACCTCCAGCGAAATGAAAGGATTGACCCAGCAGATCGACTCTCCAACAAGGACCTCGGACACTGGAATGGTTGTGAGGATGTGGAACAGGGCATTGCTGCTCTCTGTTGTACGGAGGGCTGCGATGAATCAGAATTGACTCAGAGGAACCTGAGAACAGCAAAGCTAGAAATGTTTTCATGCAACATTATTTTAGGGAGCTTTCGAGTCCAATGGTATTGATTGTTGTTAATAAATAATATATAGGTATCTTATTATATGTAAACACTCATGATGCATTATCTTTCTTTCCACCTCTTTTTCTCTGGGACCCTCAGTTCCATATTAACTATCTTTTTACTGAACTATTCTCTAGGTTAAGAATCCACAGTTGTTGTTGTTCTTCTTTTGCTGTTCACTAACCTCTTCATCCTTGTATCTTTTTCAGCCTTACATTATGAGATGGATCATGAAATTATAATCACTTTTCTTTTCCCTCTTGATTTTCTGGCTTCTCTCCTCTTGTACAAGGCTAAGAAATCTACTTTGATTAAACATAGCAATATCTCTTTCTTCTAGTCATGGAACACTTGAAAATAAAGGGAAATAAAGAATGATGGTGATTTCTTTTGATTAAAATTGGCTATCAAAAACTCTAGTGGACCACCAGGGCAGCGATGTCCAAAAAAAAAAAAAACTCTAGTGGCTTTTCCATATCACACAGTCATTTTAAATGTGTTCTTGGTCACTTCATTTCTCCACACTGAAATGATTATTACATGTTTCTCTTCCTCAAACCTCTCAGATCCTTGCTCTTCAGTACACTCAGTGTGCTTGGGTGTTTTTGGTTTGGAATTATGGCATAGTGGTTATGCACCAGACTCTTCACCTCAAGGTCAGGAGTTAAAAACCACCAGTTGCTCTGCAGAAGAAAGATGAGGCTTTCTTCTCCTGTAAAGTCAAGGCGAAGAAACCCACACGGGCAGTTCTACCCCGTCCTTTAGGGTCACTGGGAGGCCTAATTGACTCGATGACAGAATTTAGTTTTGATACTGCTCACTCATTGCCGGATCCTGTGGCCAATCCTTATGCCTCATATTGTTCAAACACACAGCATCATTGAACAAAGCCGATGATGGTTTCCTTGAAGCATTTTCGTCACCTACATTCTGGGACATTGTACACTCTGGCTTTCCTTTTGTTTCAAGGATATTTTTTCTCTTCTTTTTTTAAACTCTTAACCTGTTCCCAAAGCTGAATAGTTATTGAGCCACTTCTTGTCCTAAGTTTATATTTGTTCCCCTTAGACTCTCATATTTTTAAATCATACTTTCATGATTGTTGGTGAAAGTTTTCAAAGCAAAATTAATTCACATTTACCAATTACTACAGAATTGTTTGAACAGGCCAAGACCGTGTAGTTAAAATAAGGAAGTGTGGGTGTCTGCATTAGGTATTGTCACCAAATGTACTTATTTAATCTGTATCCTGAGCAATTAATCTTTGAAACTGGTTTATATGCCAAAGAATCAAGATTGTGGGAAGACTTCTTAAGAACCCACAATAAGGATAAACCCTTGCTGTTGAAAGCTGAGAGGATTGATTAATGCTCTCTTAAATCCAGACAACAATTATAATATCATTTGGAGAATAAAAATGTGATCAACTTTGTGACTTTCAGGAACATGTTCTGGGAAAATAATCGAAGGAGCTTTATATGAACTACACACACACACAGCACACACTATTTCAAACTCAATTCTCAGTGCCATTGACTCGCTGATGTATTGCAACCTCCGGTGGGTTTCTGAGACGGTAGCTGTTTACAGGAAGATAGAGTCCAGCCTTTCTCTTGAGGAGTGGCGAGTGGTTTGGAACTGTTGACCATTAAGATTACAGTACAATGCATAACCACTCCACCACTACACTGTACATGGCACACGAACACATAGAAAACACACATACAATGTACACAAGTATCACATGACTCAATGTGTACCCTGCTATCTTTGGTCAGCACATCCGTGAGGATGCCACTCCTGTCTGTGATCAAGCCAGAATCTTGAGGATATTCCTGCACTGCTTCTTCTATGGTTCATTTTCTGGAACTTTGGATATCAACAAGACCACATTTCCACACAATTTACATTGGCTATATTTCCAGATACAACACATTGCCATCTCCATATATAGACAAATGTTTATATACTTCAGACTCCATAGGTTATATATCCCAAAAGAAACACTACACTCTAGGAACTGTCATATATTCTCAGTCTCTAAAATACACACAGAGTGAGCCAAAACTAACTCTAATTAAGATTGCTGAAAAAGGGTGCCTTCTTTCATTTTTATAAGTACTCTGATTTTGACCTCACATCACCATCACACTGGGTGGTGAGAAAAAGAAAGCAAATCCTTTCAAAGCAACACTTCAGTTTTGTCTCCCCTGACATAGTTTCTCTTTCCTTTTTGACAGAGAGATTAGCAAACTTCGGTTCAAAATCCCTAAATGAACTGTTTCCCTATATTCAAAGATTCTATTTTCCCTATTAATATTTCAAGTGGCATCTGGAGACAAGTGGATCTCTGTGCTATGAGGACAGTGGAAAGAAGGAAAGGTGCTCTGTGCAGGTCCTGAGGTGACGCGATGATCCTCCCTGGACCTGAAGGTTTGATAGAGCATTGAGCCAGGGTAATGAATGGCCATCTTGCTTAGCATAATGCTGACATTTGAGGAGTATTTCTGGCTTGCCCAAAGCGGGATCAGAAGGCTTGCTGATCATGCTTCTGGCCTGAATCAACTCCACCTTTACTTTCCCATTCTCTGAACTTCTCCAAACTTCCTCCTAGACTCTGGCTCAGCTGAAACCCTGTATCCTGTCCTGTGGATTCATTTTCCCCTAGCTATGGAAGCCCTACTAGTCACAAGTCTCATCTCTGCCTGCCCTTTATGAGGCATGAGGATTCTGCTCAGCCTTTCCCATGTTATAACGCACACAGAAACATACACAACAACCACCTAGGTTCCCACCTATGTCTGGAAATGGACATCAGTCCCCAACAGCTTTTAGAAATTACATCAACTTATCAGAATTTTGAATAAAGTCTGTCAGTTTCCATCCCACTCCCAATGTCTCTACACTGTACACAAATACTATCTCTTTTTAGAGAGAGGAGCAGGACATCTGTCTCTGATGTACTGCACTGCATTTTTGCCTCCTTCCTATTATCCAGCACTAGAAGGGCTTATCTCTTTCACTCTGTTAGATAAGCATTTTCTTTATATGCTAGGTTCTACTCTAACTATGCTAAAAATGTTCACCTCTGACTATCTGTGCTAATCTGGGCAGACTAGAAAAACAAATTTATAGATACTCATGTGTATAAGAAAAACAATTGAATACTGAGAAAATTTCCCAGTCCAGATCAAGTCCATAAGTCTGATATTAATAATATGTTCAATACCAAACTTTAAATTCCTCTTCAGACTCAGGCAGCACATGAAATGACACCAAATGCAGGAAGATCATAGGCCAGTGGGTGAAAAGTCATGTGGATTCAGTGATACAGTCAGGGGTCTCCACGTGGCTCCCTCAGCTCCAGGCCTGTAGTGTAACTTCCTGTGTCTTCAGGATGTCTCACAGGGAGTGTGTGTGTATGTGTGTTCCGTATCCAGTGAGTTACTGATCTCCTTAGTGCCTCCAAATGGGGATCATCAAGCTGTGACCCAACTGACAGGCTTAACTCCACTTCGTCACTCTTAAGTCTCAAATTAGACAAAAGATTATGTAATTACACAGTATCGTTGCATTGGAGATGAAAATATGGGCCTTCTGAATTTTAGAAAATAAACATCTATTGCCACAAGTCTTCATATTTTAGTTAACTATACACCTTTGTCTTGAAAAGTTATCTTTGAGATATAGAACTAATTTAAAAATTCTTCACTTTAAGTGATACTACTTCTTGTCTGCGGTGATATCTTCATGAGGATAAGGAAGAAGCACACCATCACTAGCCCCTGGAGGATTGTAAATCACATAATCCACAGTGGAATGAGGGATTAATATCAGAGTTTAAATTGTGAGTCTCTGGTTTGCAGAATGCTGTGGATGATGGTGGGAGTCCAAGATCCAGTTATGGTAACTACATAGTAAATAAGATTCCAGTGGACTCCATCTGTCCACAATTGAAGTCTGGGAGGAGAGTGGTTACTAAACAAAGTGTGTTGGAGAGATAAGCATAGATAATCAAAGGCATAAATCTGACCTGAACAGTTAAAACCTTGTCATTTGATCACCCCTCTGATGCATGCTGGACCTGATTTCATTTTCAACATCTTCTGTATTCTTGGTATGCCTTGTTTTTGTTTGTTTACATTAGGGTGTAACTCAGCAGTAGTATGTCATTGGAGGCCACCATCCTGATGTTGTATTATAAACATAATGAGTATGTGCAACCCAAGATAACTGAATCTATAGGGATAGTAAATAGAATGAACTTATAGGGAAAACAAGTGGGGAGTGGGGGCTGCATACAGCAGGGGAGGAGTAAAAGGGAGACACTATCGAGAAGTCCAGGAAGAAAAAGGATGTTTGGAAACTGTACTAGCAATTGTCCAATTCTGCTCAATGTGACTGAACTATGGAATGATATATTAACTAACTCCCAATTAATAATAAATTTAAAATATTAAAATAATATTTAAAATACATTGTTCATGCACAACTATATTCCCACTGTTTACTATTACCTGGATCACTGCCTAACTTTTTGATTTTGCCCTGTAAGTCGTCCTTTGTGTCTTCTCTCTTCTCTCAACTGAAACGTCCTCTCATAATTTCTCCACCAAAAACTCTCTCAAAGTTCATCTCAAATGCTGTTTCCTTCAATGGAGATTTTTTTTAGAACTCTGACCCTTAGTAATTATTTCAATAGCTTCTAAATTTAATAAATTTCAATACTAAATCTCAATAACATATTCCCCAGGGTTTTAATTATGTTTCCCCACTATTCCACTTTCTGTGTCACAGGCAGCTTTATTGAGAGCTCACTCAGCTGGCACACCTGTGTGCATCATCATTTGCTTTTTCTCACCATGTCCACTCAACGCCTTTTAATTTAATAAATAGGTTAAAGATAGAGACATGGTCACTATATTGACATTTTCTTTTTTTTTTTTTGGCATCACTGCTCTCCGGTGGTGGGAGTAAGAGGCCCAGCCCCACTGCTGGAATTGAACCTCCATCCCAGTGGGCTGCAGTCCCATGCACAACCATTACACCACCAGGGCTCAGCCACTATCTTGACATTTTAATAAAACATTGGATGCTCAGATTCAACCTTTGACAGAGAGAAATACACTATAGCAAAGAAATGAAAAGCAGAAAAAATATCTTAATATGATCCATGAATTGGTTTCTTTGAGTGATCTTTAGGCCCTTAGCATAAGTAGCAAGGTAGTGAGAAAGAAATAATATAGTAATTGATTATGAGGTCATTTTTCAATTGCTAAAAATCAGAAACCATGTCTTAACCAGTTTTTTCCCCTGGTACAATGTATCGATCTTGGCCTATCCACATTGCATACCTGTTGAATGTTGAAGTAAAAAAAAAAGTCTATAGGTGAAAATATAAGAGTCTCTGGATGATAAGCATGATCAAATGTACCACCAACTGTAAGCTTACAGGTTCAAACAAATCCACTGAGAAAAGCCTTGGAGGTAAACACCTGGTGAGCTCTTCTGAAAAGAAGCCTTATGTACCGATTCTACTCGTAAGTACACTTGCATTCTTGTGCACCTCGACTATTACATGCACACTAATAGATCTTTAAACATTTCTGGTGAGCTTAGTCTTATTTACTCAATGGGCACCTAAGACGTTAACAGCAAACATTAAATATGTGTCTGCTGTCCATCTTTTAACTACATCTTTACTAATATTGCCTTGGTTTAAAGTGTTCATCCTTGCTCTGTTGGATTACTGCCAAAGCCAAAAACGTTCATCTCTTTCTTTGCCGACTTCTCCTGTGGACCATAGATCTACTCTTCCACATAGTTGACCAAGGAAATATGTCAATGTGAGCAGGCCATAGGCAGGTCTTCCTTGCCCACAGGATGATTTCCAATGTATTTTTAAATAACATGTGATACCTCTCAAGGATGAGATAGTATGGCTGAGAAACATTTAATATTCTTTATACATCTTGATGTTTCTTAGCATGGTGCCTTTATTCATACTCAGTGTGCCTTCAGCCTCAGAATCATTTCTACAGACTCCAATCTTCTATCTCCATTGTCAAAGAAATCATAACACTATATCCATCATTTTCCAGGTCAGATAGTCCTATTCAATATCCTATTAAGTACCCCACTGACCTCTAAAATTAAATAAACTTTCAAAGTTGCTCTAAAATTAATTCTTTTTAGAATTTTCTTGAGTATTTTGACTATATCATTCTAATCATACACTGATATAATCTTTACCAAAGCACAATCGAATGGTCAAGACTAGATGCATATCAATGCTCTAATTGACCTTACATATTGACTTTTTTTTCAGACAAAACAAAACAAAAAACTAAAGGGAAGTATGATTGAATATTCTCTAGATTTTTGTATTCAACTCACTTGGATGCTCATTTGGATTGAACCAGGGTTTTCTTAAAATGCATGAGTTTTTAAACCTCACATATAATATTGAGAGGCAGCAAATTAATCTTGAATCATTGTAAAGAGAATGTTTGGATAGAAATATAATATTGCCCCCAATGAAGCAATCATGGAATAAAAAGCAGTTCCTCATATATTTGTTTATTTATCCATCTACCTATTTATTTTTGCCTTTTTTTTTTCATTTAAAAACCTTTAGAGATAGCCCAGGAATAACCTCTGCTGATGGTAACACATTTGGATGGAGAGCAAAAACTGCAGATGATAGTCTTCACTTGTAGACACTCACAGAGGGCAAACATCTGGGAATGTGCAGTGAGTGAACAAATATGTCAGAGAGATATCCCCATGCAAAATCTCACTCCTCTGGAAAGGCATGCCTGGAGGCCATCAAGCGAAACCTTAAAGTTAGTGCCACTAGATCATTTGCCTTCCAAAGTATCAAACACAAGTAAAATTCAACCCTAACTATATTTTACAAGTATATTTTACAAATACAAAACCTGCTGCTGTTGAGTTAATTTCAAACCTATGCTGACCCAATGGGACAGAGTAGAACTGCGTCCATAGAGTTCCAAAGGTGGGAATCTTCACAGAAGCAGATGTCCATATTTTCTATCAATGGAGTGGCTTTTCAGTCAGCTGCTGAAAGCTTGAACAACGGCACTGTTTGAGATCTTACATCTAATACCAGACATTAGGACAATCATATGAGAAAAATTTCTGGTTCAATACATTTTATGCATGATCCTCTACTATCCCTCCCTTTTCTAAACATCCACCCACCCTACAAAAAATCCAGTGACCATCGCCTTTCCATTACAGCATTTTCCCAACAAATCATAAAAATTAGGAGGCAGGATATCAGATTGCTTGTGCTGATTCAGTTGCAGATGGAGTACGTGGCATTAATCCTCCTGGATCCAAAGTACATATGAGCAGATATAGTTTAGTTTCTGCCAAACGATTCCAAAGCTCTTAAAATACAGCCACATTTGATTATTGAAGCATGAGTGGATGATAAAAATCCTTCATAAAATAAATACAGGCATGTACATAGGTGCATATATTTTTATATGATGATGGGGAAATAGATCAATGTGCATATACTTATAGGGTTAATATTAGGACAGCAGATGAGCATTGGACTTCCACTCAAGGACTTCCTCAGTGCAAGAACATTTTGTTCTATTAAATTGGCATTCCATGATGTGCACCTCCCTGGCACGATCACTGAAAACAAATGTGTGCGAAAGCAAATGTGGTGAAGAAAGCTGATGGTGCCCGGCTATCAAAAGATAGTGTCTGGGGTCTTAAAGGCTTGAAAGTAAACAAGTGGATATCCAGTTCAGAAGCAACAATGCTCTCATGGAAGGAGCACACCAGTTTGTGGGACCAAGAGGTTTCAGAGGAATTAATTATCAGAATTATTATCAGAATTACTCAAGAACTAATAATCATAACATTATATGCTAACTTTCCTGTTATGACCACTGATGACAAATATGTGCATAGGCAAATGTGGTGAAGAAAGCTGATGGTGCCCGGTTCTCAAAAGATGTAGTGTGTGGGGTCTTAAAAGCTTGAAAATAAACAAGTGGCCATCCAGCTCAGAAGCAAGCCCACATGGAAGAAGCACACCAGCCTGTGTGATCACGAAGTGTCTAAGGGATCCAGTATCAAGCATCAAAGAACTAAAAATTATATCATTATAAATGAGGGGGAGTGCAGATTGGGGACCCAAACCCATCAATAGGTGAAGCAACATCCTCTTACAGAGGGGTTGCAGCAAGGAGATGAGCCAGTCAATGTACTGTGTAGTAACAATGAAATGTGCAATTATCCTCTGGTTCTCAAATGCTTCCCCCCACCCATTATCATGATCCCAATTCCACCTGACAAATCCAGCTAGACCAGGGGATGTACACTGGAGTCAGAAACATGGACTATTTAAGATAGATGATCCTTCAGGACTAGTGGGGAGAGTGGTCATACTGGGAGAGTGGAGCGATGATGGAGTAGAAAGGGGGAACTAATTTCAGGGATCTACATATGACCTCTTCTCTGGGGTGTGGGCAACAGGGGGGTGGGTGAAGCATCACAGTGGACAGTGTACAATATGAAAACGTAATAGCAATTTGTAAATTATTAGAGGGGGGAGAGGAAATACGGGGAACTGGAATTAAAAAAAGAAAAAGAACTAGAGGAAAGGGCAAAAGAGGAGCTTATACCAAGGACTCAAGTAGAAAATGTTTGAAAATAAATATAGCAACATGTGTACAAATACGCTTAATACAAATGATGTATTGAATGTTATAAGAGCTATAGGAGCCCCCAATAAAATCTATATTCTTTTTCAAAAAGGACAGTGCACTGGATGAGTGGGGAAAAATTTTCATATTCTGCACTCCTACAATCTAAATATTGGTCTGAGTGGCTGAAAAAG
>PVJH01043950.1:0-13297 GCA_004026705.1 Nesogale talazaci | reverse complement strand
TAGATATTCTCCTTGAATGGTATTTTAAGACCGTGGGTTGTGCAATGGTTACAAGGTCAGCAGTTAGAAACCACCAGTGCCTCCATAGGAGAAAGACAAGACTTTCTACTCCCCTAGAGAATTACAGTCTCCAAAACCCACAGGGGCAGCTCTTGGCCGTCCTAGAGGGTCACTATGAGTCAGAATAGACTCCGTGGCAGGGGTGTGTGAGACACTAAAATATATCTGAGACCTTGGATCTCCTTTGAACCTTAAAACAGTCCAAAGTAGCATCAGGACTCCAGAGGATGACTGGTCAGGGAGATTATTGCTTCCAGACAAAGGTGGGTAATGCTCAGTCTTAGAAATCAGACTTTTCATTTAACCAACTAAAAATAAAAAACACCTATTCTGGGGTAAGACTGTTTTGTGGCTTGTTCTTTTGAGGTGGGTGCATTTTCTCTCAATCTGGGGAATTTATGTAAGCAGAGAGATGCATGAGGTGCCCAAGCAGCTCTGATTGCTAGAGCACCCCACTGCGGCGGGCTGTGGTCCCCTGAGAAGGCGGCGAGGGAGCTGAGGGTTTGGAGCTGTTTTCTCAGTGCTCCCAACACAGGCATGAGGAAGTGCTAGAAAACAAAGAAGCTGCAAAGGCTGAGGGAAGGAGACATGAGCTCATGTAATCCGCATGTCACACTTAGGTATCGTGACTTTTTGTTTTTTTTTTGTGGGCATCACTGCCCTCTGGTAGTGGGAGGCCCAGCTTTGTTCCTGGAGAGCTGCTGCTGGACTTGAACCGCCAACCCAGTGGGCCGCAGTCCCACACCGAATCACTACGCCACCGGGGCTCAGCCCGGCATTGTGACTTTCAAATAAAAATTTTATCCAAAGGATGGTGAGATAGTGAAATTAAAGACCCAATTCATAAAAATCAGATGGCTGACCCAGGTGAACATGATAAAGAGGACTACATCCAAGACAGACAGACTCCACACGATTACCAAAAGACAGGCGGCGGTCCACTGGAGACTCCACCCAAGACAGGGGGCTGGCCTGGCGAACAAGACAGACATAAGAAATGTGTAGAAAGCTGCGGCACCTGCAGTCAGAGCTCCACTATGACTTGAGCTTGTGTGGGAGACAGGTCTTTCTTATTTCTTGGTTTGTGATTTGTGAAGGTTTATATTTGACAATTGTTTGAATTATATCAGAAATGCATTCTATTGCTTGAACTTGGACTGCATGAAAAGTGTGTCTATTAAAGCATCACCCAGAGACATTTTCTGCCTGGAACCTGGGATTGTGTTTATTGAGATGCTCAGAACACTCAGCAAAGCAGAAAGTTCTTCAGTCTTCAGTTCTCTGGTCCCTGTGTCGTCATCTTAGGTAAAGTCTATACGCAGATGTTGGGCATACTTTCTTGTTCTCCCCACCTCCACTCCATATTATCAGTGTCTAGGTGTTCACAGACTTCGACTCCATGGAGCACTTCCACTCCCTGTTATATTTGATCCTTGCAATAGTCCTTTGAGATGAGCAGTTTCTGTTGAGTTGATGTAACTTCCTGTGGCCCAGAGTGTGCCAAGAGGAAGTGCTCCATGGCATTTCCAAGGCCTTGATCTCTTGGGAGCAGATTTGACAGTTCCTCTTCAGAAGTATTTTGGGCGAGTTTGAACTGTCAACCTCTTGGCTAGTATTTGAGCATGGAACTGTCAACTTGTGCATTCCACAGTGGTTACATTTTAAGATAAAGAGCAAGAAGAACCTGCTGCTGCTGAGAGCCCCATAAGTAGAATGTCTGGGTCACACACTAGGATGCTTATGATTCTTGATGCACATTGTCACATGGCCTCAAAGACAAAATAGTCCTCCTTGGCTTTTAAATTCCGTGTAATTTCTCTACAGATGTACTTCCTCCTCTGTAATTTCATCCTCAAACACATTCGCAGCAGGTGTGGAGTGACACAAAAGGTTAAATTCAGGTACTAGCTGAAAAGTTGATGGTTTGAACCTCCTCAGAGGTGCCTCAGCAGAAAGGCCTGGTGATTAGCTCCTGAAAAGTCACAACCTTTACAACTCCATGTAACAGTTCTGTTAGGAAAAGAAATTTGGTGGACTGCCTCATCTCATGTACTTCATTCATGGGATGCACTCATCCCCTGACCCCACCTCCACCCCCTTCATCCTTTATGTCTTTTTTTTTAGGGGGGGGGTCACTGCTCTCCGGTGGTGGGAGTAGGAGGTCCAGCCCCACTGCTGGAATTGAACCTCCGTCCCAGTGGGCCGCAGTCCCGCGCACAACCCTATGCTACCGGGGCTCAGCCCGCCCCCTTCATCCTTTATGAATGACCATGTCTGCACTAGAAACCCCCACCTCTTCTGTCCTGTAACCCTGCTCACTTCCTGGCACATGCTCGTCCACCATGTGGGATCCAGATCTTTCAGAACACTAGCTCCTCTCAGTCACCAGGTAATAAGATTTTCCTTTTTCAAGTTTTCCAAGAGTATTGCCTGATCATTCCCGAGTCAAGATTTTGCTGTTCCATTTCCACTCTGCATGCACACATGGGATTACCAAGCATTGGAATAGACTCAATAGGGAGAGCAACATTGCTCTACTACGGATGGGAAACTCAATATTCTGGCAGATTGAATGCCTTTCCCACGAGAAGTTGGTAAGTGATTGGGTAGATCAGAAGTGTGTTAGCCAGGGTTGACTAGAGAAACAAACTCTTAGATACTCATGTGTATACGGAAGAGCTTTATATAAAAGAGCAATTGAATATTGAGAAAACATCCCAGCCCAATCCAGATCAAGTTCATAAGTCCATTATTATTATTATTTTTTTTGGCATCACTGCTCTCCGGTGGTGGGAGTAGGAGGTCCAGCCCCACAGCTGGAATTGAACCTCTGTCCCAGTGGGCTGCAGTCCTGCGCACAACCACTACGCCACTGGGGCTCAGCCCTCATAAGTCCATTATTAACCCATATGTCTGATACCAGTCTATAAATTCCTCTTCATGCTCTTGAAATACATGCAATGACGCTGAATGCAGGAAGATCACAGGTCAGTGGGTGGAAAGTCTTGTGGATCCAGTGGCGGTAGAAGCATCTCAGTGCTGGTGCGGATCTTCACGTGACTCCTCCAGTTCCAGGGCTCTAGTGTATAACTTCTTGTGTCTTAACAGTAGAGAGTCTCCCAGGGAGTGAGCATGTGTCCTGTCTCCAGTGAGCTATTTCCATGGCACCTCCAAATGAGGGCATCCAGCTGCGACCTGATTGGCAGGTTAAGCTCCACCTCTTCACTCTTAAGTCTCAAATTGTCAACAGACTATGAACTACCACAAATAGGTAGGTGTTCTGACTGCAGCCCAGCTCAATTTGCAATACCACCACCATGCTTTTGGTTGACACTGTCCCATGCTGAACCCCTGCTCCCACATCAAGCCTGATTATGCTACACTTCTCTCTCAAGTGGTCTGTCATCTCTTCTACCCCAAGTCTCTCCCTCGCTTCTCATGATTGTTGTGAGGTGCCCTTGTGCCAGTTCTGACCCATGGCCACCACGGACAACAGAAAAAAATGTTGCCTGGCCTCGCATGGTCTTCATGATGTTCACAGTTGTTGGGATGATAAGGTCTGTTGTGATGGGTACTGTGTATGCTAAATGCTTTCCAATGCAGGGGGCTCAATTTAGGGCAGTATCATGAGCAATGGTTCTTTTGTGATCCACAGGATTTTCGGGGACTAATTTTCCAAAATCATTGACGACGCTTTCAGGCTTTTCTTCCTATGAGTGACATTCTGGTATCTGAAACACCGAAGGCACAGCTTCTGGCATTGCAGTAGCATCATAAAGGGCAAACTGACAGACAGGTGGCAATTCTCCATACCAAGGCTAACTGCCATCGAATAGATTCGGACTCATAGAAGAGCAACAGGAGCAGGCTGCCTCATCTTTCTCCTACAGAGTGGCTGGTGGTTTCCAAGCACTGACTCTTTGGTTAGCAGCCCAACTTGTAACCTACTATGCCAGTTAAGGCCCCATCCCTCACCTCACTGCCATCAGTCAAGTCGATTCTGACACATAGTCAGCCTATAGGACAAGGTACATCTGCCCCTGTGAGTTTCCAAGGCTGTAACTCTTTACAGAAGTATCAATCTTTGTCTTTCCCCCTACATTCCTCTTCTTAAGTATTCTCTGTTTGAGAAAGGTGCTTTGGAAAAAGAAGGCACCTTTGCAGTAAGGGAGGGGTGAAGGCTGAGCAGACTCCCTCTGTTGTCCATCCTGGGTAATGCAGAGGCTCGGAATAAAGGCTGCATGCCAGGGTGAAAGGCTACAGGCCTAAGGCTGAGCCCCAGTGGCGTAGTGGTTGTGCACAGGACTGCGGCCCACTGGCACAGAGGTTCAATTCCAGCAGTGGGGCTGGGCCTCCTACTCCCACCACCGGAGAGCAGTGATGCCCCAAAAACCAAAAACAAAAAAACAAAAAAACAACAAAAAAAAACAAACAACCCCCCCCCTCCCCCCCCCGAAAGGCTACAGTCCTTAAATCACTCCAGCCAATGTCATAAACTAGCAAGTCAGCTCTGAGGAAATGAACTTGACCTGATTGTTATTGACAGCAACACTAGGAAAGTGAAACTATTGTGAAGCTTTGAAAAATTTGGTGGGACTATTAGAAGTAATAAAACACACCTGCATATATATTTTACGTATGTAAAACTTTTGCAAAATATGAGAACATGATGAACAGAATGGCCTGTCCCATGAATTCACCAAATGATTATAAGAGGGATAGAAGAAATGTCTCACAAAGTAACCCTTCTGGTTTGGTCTTAGCCCCCAGCAAGAAAAACTCTACTAAGATGCCACATCAGCACTGTTTTCCCTAGGTTTGGTAGGATCCCAGTTAAAACACGCCCCAAATAAACCAACCCACTCACCCACCCACCCACCGACCAACCAACCAACAACAACAAAACCAAGTTCACCACCACCAAGTCCATTCTGACTCACGTTGACCTTCTAGGGCAGGATAGAACTGCCCCTGTGAAGGAGTTTCCAAGACTATAACTCATTGCAGGAGTAGAAAACCCTCTCCCTCTTCGGTGGGGCAGCTGCTGTTTTCAAACTGCTGACCAGGTGGATAGCAGCCCAAAGCATAACCATTACACCACCAGTGTCCAAAGGGCCCTCACAACAAGGACAAATCCATGAAGCACCTCAAGCATGGGTCGACCTGGAGTGAAATCAGTCCATCTTAAAAGGATCAGATATTGTTAAAAAAAACAAGACAAGGAATTTCATACTCAAAGGAACAGACTTTAAAGGCTACCAAGCCAGGAGGTCAAGGGAGGGAAGATGAATCAGTAGGCTTGAGGGCCCAAGGTCCTAACCTGTGTGAAGGAGAAGAGAGAAATAAAAAAAGAAGGGATCTGGTAATCTCCTGGGGGCTTTGATAAGGCATTGATGTTGTTCAATACAAAATGGGTGCCCTAAAATGTCAACCTCATCTACCTCACAATGAAAAATTGTTAAAAAGTAAATGTAGGAGGTGGAGGGAGAATGTCACTTTTAGAGATATAAGTTATTTACAGCCAAAGACCCTGAGCTTTTGAATCAGACTCCTACCAGCTCTGCTTCTGATGGGCTTCTTTGATCATGGAGAAAGGATTCCTCCGTTTCCTAGCCCGGCTTTGCCCTTCTGTAAAGACTAAGTGAGCCAAGGGTCCCTTGCAGTATTCAGAGCAACGGGAGCTCAGCGGGAAAAGAGAAAGGAAGAGAGAGAGAGTGTGTGTGTGAGAAGACAGGGAGTGCAACATCAACGCAAACCAAACTCACTGCTTTTAAGTCAATTCAGACCCATCAAGACCCTATAAGACGCGTAGAACTGCCACTCTGAGTTCCTGAGATAAGAACGCTTTACAGGAGTAAGAAGCCTCTTTTTTCCCGGAGGAGCAGCTGGCGGTTTCTAACTACTGACCTCCAGGTGAGCAGCCCAATGTGTCGTCAAGCCCCTGTGCCACCAAAGAGGCCTAGTTAAAGATACCGTGGAGATGAAAAATTATATTTATTTGCTTAACATTATTTAATTTCATGTTCAATTTAGAATATTTGGTGTACCGCTTCTATTTTATCTATCCTTGAATTTTGCTACCTTTATATTTTCAGACATCTATTGATGGAAATTAATAAGCTCTTCCATTCTTTGCAAACTTTTTGCCGTACACGAGGTGAAGGTTCACAGAGCCCAGCATCCTTTTGACATTCAACAATTCATCCACACTTCGCTTCACCTCAGTCATTGACTTCTGCTCAATCCGGCACTCCTCACCCCACCTCTTCCCTGTGCTTCCTATCTTCTCCTCCTCTCACGTCTTCTCAGCTCAGTTCCTGGGTAAAAGTTGGCCTCTGGTCTCAAGTGGTGGATTATTCTGAGGTGTGTGTACCTCCCTAGTATCTATAGTCCCTGAATACACCTGCCTAGTCTTTACCTGAAAACTGAGAAGCATGTCTGGGATTTCATCAGTTTCTGTCGCACCAAGAAGCCTGCTGTTTTTGATGATTTGGACTCAGAGGGACAGCCGACGCAATTCCACAGCCACGGCATGGAAAGGAATCTCTCCCATCAAAGAGGACAGCGTGCTATCCCTGAGACAAGAGGCAAACAATCTCCTTGAGCAACTTGGCGCTTAATCCCCGTGGCTGGTTTCGGTGGGAGCCAGAGTGATTAGGGGAGGCCCCCTGGAATGGGTGCTGCTGATACAGATTGAAACTTGAAAACTAGTTAAGCACTGGGGAGCACACACCTGTGTTCCATATAGGAGCCCTCGTGGTGTAGTGGTTATGCGTGGGCCTGTGATCTGCATAGTCGGCAGTTAGAAACCACTAACTAGTAAGTAGCCCTTGGGAGAAAGGTTTTCTCCTCCTGTGAGCAGTTACAGTCTTGGAAACCCACGGGGGGTCACGAGGAGTAAGCATTGACTCTGTGGTGGAGAGCTTGGTGATCCATTTGATCTCCATTACACTCACGGGATGAGTCAAAGAAAAAGGTGTGAGCTGAGTAAACTCTAGGGCGGCTCAAACTCTCTGGGCATGGAGGAGAGGAGCAGCTGTTGCAGAAACAATGGTCATCTAGAGTCCAGGAGCTTCTTAGAGGCTGCACCACATTCCATTGCTACCTCTGGAAGAGGACCGAGAGCATAAGGCCACGATTTCAGAAACAGCAACCTGCCTCAGGGAACTGCGAGCTGGCTACCGACTCAGGTTCTCAACCTTCCTCAGGCCGTGACCCTTTCATACCGTTCCTCATGTTGTGGCGACCCTCCCCCCCCCCCCAACCATAAAATTATTTTCATTGCTACTTCATAGCTGTCATTTTGCTACTGGTATGAATTGGGCGACCCCTGTGAAAGGGTTGTTTGACCCACAGGTTGAGAACTGCTGGACCAGGCGTTCCTGGGTCACGGTGGGCAAGAGCCTTGGAGGGGAAAATCAGCTGCTCACACAGGGATGCATACTGTGTGTCCATTTGTCCACCACTAGCCACAATGATTGCAACACTAGTTGCTAACAGGAGTGGGTAGCCTTGTTTCTTCTTCCTACTGCCCATGCCGTGCCTTCTGACCTTTCACAGGACTGCGTCCTTCTTTGCCACCTGTCAGTTTGTCCTGTTGGGCGCCTTGCAAGCTGCTGTGATGCTGGCAGTATTACCTCCTTGTTGTTTGTAGGTGTCCTGGACTCCCATTTGATTCACACGTTTGATGCCGTTCTCTCCACCATTGTCCTGGTTGAGTCCATTGTTGTGGCCACCGTGTCAATCTATCCCACAGAGGGTCTTCTTCTATTTTACTTTATTAAGCATGATGCTCTTTACTCCTGAGATGAAGCTCTCTGATAACCTGTCCAAAATACTCGAGACAAAGTCTCCCTGTTCTCACGTCTAAGGATCATTCTGGTTGTATTTACTTCAAGGCAGGTTTGTTTGTTCTTCTAGCAGTTCTCATTCCGGAATGTTCACTATCCTTCACAACACCCTAATTCAAAGGCATCAGCTCTTCTTGGGTCTGCCTTGTTCACGTGCATAAGAGGGATTGAAGGTGGCTTGAATCAGGTGCACCTTAGTCCCCACAGTGGCATCTTTCCTATTTCCCACTTTCAGGAGGTCTTGGGTCGCAGATTTGCCTTCTGCTACCTACTACAGTGAAAATTGCAGAGGATGGGCCAGGTCTCATCCTGGTCCACACACGGTTGTTAACAGTTGAAAACAACTTGACAGCATCTAAAACACCGTCACCACCATAGTTTTCAACCTAACAGACATAAATGACCTCAAGAGCATAGGTAATCTTAAAATCATTAGGAAGTGCTAAGTTTTGAGTAGTTGTTACCTTTGTTTTCAGCATTATTGGCTTGACTTCAAGTTTATGCAATTTAGTTTTTACTAATGGCTGTGTTTAGCAGCTGCCTCATAAAATGACTATTTTACATTCTAATCCTATGGGATGCCTGGTTCCAGCACAGAACTGGGGACAACTCTACTGCTTGGGTGCTTGGTATGTATGAGAAATGGTGACTGGGATTGCTCAAGCTGGATAGGGGCTCTAGACAAGAAGAGAATTTGGCTACAATCGAGGAGCTCAACATTGAAGAGAGGAGAGTAAAATACAATGAAATGTCACCAATGTTAGGTCAGTGACAGCCTAGCATGTATTCCTTATTCTTCCATTGTTTTCTTAGCTCTCTCATTTTCTCTTTTTCTCACAAGACTAGGTTTTTCAACAGATTTATTGAGATATAATTTCTGTACCCTAAAATCCACTCATTTTAAGGATACAATGAACTAAGGTGGTGATGTGAACTTTCTTGAAATCGCTCTTTTATGGAAGTCTTTATAGCTCTCATCAAATGACTGGATGAAACCATGCAATGTCCACTGCTGTCAAGTGAATTCCAAACCAAAGTGACTGTGGTAATTAAATAATCTTGTGTGAACTTGAGGATATTAAGAGTGAAGGGGTGAGTCTAGCCTGTCAATCAGGTCATGGCCTGCTGCTGCCTCCTTGTGGGCATGACCTTCTCATAAGGGTTCTGGGAGCGTCCTCTCTCTCCCCCTGGGGGTGGGAAAAATCCTCTTTCTGCTGTCCTTCCTATGAAGGAGTCACATGGAGACCTACACCATTGCTGAGATGCTTCCATGGCCACTGGACCCACAAAACTTTTCATCTACTGGTTTGTGGCCTTCCTCCATTTGGCATCATTGCATGTGCTGCGTGAGCCTGAAGAGAAAATCATAGGCTAGTAGTGGACATATGGGCTAATGTCAAAATTATGGACTTGATCTGAACTGGGCTGAGATATTTTCTCAATAGGCAATTACTCCAGGACGTCATGGTCTCGCTTACACATACGTGAGTGTTCCTGGATTTGTTTCTCTAGTTGCCCCGGACTGACACAGCGACCCTCTAGGAAAGGGTAGAACTGCCCCAGGGCGTTTCTGAGCTGGTAACTCTTTGTGGGAGTAGAAAGTCTCGCCTGTCTCCTGAGAAACTGGCTGGGAGCTTTGAACTGCTGACTTTGTGGTTAGTAGTAGATCCGTATGTAACCACTATACTCCTCATCCATGCAGATGGGGTGCAGGAGACAGTAACTGAAGACATTAGCAGGTTCAAGAAGGAAGCATTCAGTAGCAGAAGAAGAGAATTCCTGGGACTGTTGTGGAAGAAGAGCTGCCGGCAAAGCACTTTTGAAACCCCTACCTGAAGTGGAGAAGGCAGCAGAGGTCATGACCCCTGGGACTAGACCTTGAGGCAAAGAGACCAGGAGACAGAACGGAGGAGCATGGCCAAAACTTTGAGATTGTGAAGCAGAGTGGTGGGTGGGCATCTGGCCTACAGATGGAGGACAGAGAGAGAGAGAGAATTGGATGAAGAGAGGTATTTCTGTGGACCGATGACTATATTTTTAATATTTTCTCATCCAGAATTATGGTTACCTGTTAACTTGCCTAGTAATCCTCCCCTCCTCCCACCATCATCATGAATATTGCCTGAGTCCTGTGTGGCCATGACAGTAAATTATTGAATGCAGCAGAGAAATAGAGTACGATAGGATTTTTTTTTGGATCCTTGAATTGATCTTCTGCAGAGTTTTCCTTATCTTTCCTTCTGTTAGAAAACAGAGTAGGGAACCCTATTGAATTCCCATCTTTACAATTATAATTGTTTGAAAGCTATTTGCTTATCTTGCATGATATTATACAGAGCGGTAACTTTATTCAAACAAATAATTAAGCATTTTCAGTACAGTGGATTCCTTCCAGACTGGCCTCACACAAAGGAGTGAGTCCTTGACAGTGGAATGTTGCCTCTCCATTTACTGCTGAAGCTGTTTGTGGTGTTAGTCTCCTTGAGTTTCAAGGAGGCTCTTGAGAAAAAAGCCACTGGGCCTGGAGGCCTAGATTCTTAGCTGAATGGGACATAGTTCACAAAGACACTGTTCTATATGCTACTTTGATGAGTACTGACTGGTGTTTTAGAAGCATGTGAACCATCCACTAATGTGCAGCTATTTGTGTCCTTTATTAGGAGAAAAGATAAGTGAAGAAAATACATGACACATGGAAAAAATTAGTTTAGTCTAATGGACTAAACAACAATTAGTTTCATGGACTAAAGGACTACACGAATCTCAATCTCTATCACCCCAAGACCAGAAGAACTAGATGGTGCCCAGCTATTTCTTCTACCTTCTCTGAGAGAAATCACAATAGAGGGTCCTTTATAGAGTATGTGGGAGTATGTGTAACAAAACTCAGCGTTATAGAAAAGACTAGGGCTGAACCCTGGTAGCGTAGTGGTTGTGCACGGGACTGCGGCCCACTGGGACGGAGGTTCAATTCCAGCAGTGGGGCTGGGCCTCCTACTCCCACCACTGGAGAGCAGTGATGCCCCCCCCCAAACAAAACAAAACAAAACAAAACAAAACAACAACAAAAAAAGCAAAACAGTTTTGGGCTGAGCCCCAGTGGTGTAGTGGTTGTGCGCGGGACTGCGGCTCACTGGAACGGAGGTTCAATTCCAGCAGCGGGGCTGGGCCTCCTACTCCCACCACCGGAGAGCAGTGATGCCAAAACAAAAAAAGAAAAGGCTAAGCTTACTGGTCTGACAGAGATTTGTAGAACCCCCAAGACTAAGACCCTTGTTCACTTTCCAGGCCCAGAATAGAATTCATCCCATGACTCAACTTTTAGCTAAACCATATGTAGATTCATAAGGTTAACAAGAACAACAGAGAGGTGTTCACTCCTTAGAACAACCACCATACAAAATTGAAAGGGCAGCATTTGTTCTTGGAGAAAGTTCAGAAGGCAGGAAGGGATAGAAAGACGGAGAGATGGCAGTGGGAAGGAATTAGGGAGAGTGGGGCTTGAAAACAAGGGCACGAAGCAAACTGTGCACACGTTGTTGACTAGAAAATCGGTTTGCTTTGTAAACCTTCACTCAAATCACAATGACGAGTTAGAAGAAAAAAAGAAGCTTCTTGGCCTCCTACTCCCATCATCTGAGGTTAGTGATGTATATTAAAAAGACAAAAACAAAAAAGAAGCTTCTTAAAGTCTTGAAGGTAATAAAAGTGGCTATCTAGCTCAGAAGCAACAAAGCACACCAGCCTTTGTGATCACAAGGCATCGAAGGGATCAGCTATCAGGCATCAAAGAAGTAAAAATTATATCATTATAAATGAGGTGGAGTAGAGATTGGGGACTCTAAGCGCATCTGTAGGTGAAGCGACATCCCCTTACAGAAGGGTTGCGGGAAGGAGATGAGCCAGTCAGGGTGCAGTGAAGCAACAATGAAACATGCAACTTTCTTCTAGTTCTTAAAGGCTTCCCCCTTCCCACTGTCATGATCCCTATTCTACCTTATAAATTCGGGTAGACCAGAGGTACAGATAGGAATTAGAAACAGGGGGAATCCTGGACAGATGATCCCTTTAGGACCAGTGGTGAGAGTGGCGAAACCGGGAGGGTGGAGGGAAGGCAGGGTAGAAAGGGGGAACCGATGATAAGAATCTACATATAACCTCCTCCCTGGGGTACGGACAATAGGGCAGTGAGTGAAGGGAGACATTGGACAGTGTAAGATATGGCAAAATAATAATTTATAAATTCTTAGGGGTTCATTAGGGAGGCAGGAGTGGGAAAGAAGGGGGAAAATGAGGAGCTAATACCAAGAGCTTAAGTAAAAAGAAAATGTTTTGAGAATGTTGATGGCAACAAATGTACAAATGTGCTTTGCATATCATGGATGTATGTTTGGATTGTGATAGGAGTTGTATGAGCCCCCAATAAAATGATTTTAAAAAGACTCCTGATTGCCATCTTCAATGTAATCAGCAGAACGATAGACCTGTTGCCACATTGATTTTATCTTGAGACAATTGCATGTGTTACAGAACAGAAGCACTTCATAGATGTCTTTGTGTGTGGTGTGTGTGTTGTGTGCGCCTGAAATCTTCCCAGAAGCAGAATGCCAAGGCTTTCTTCTGTGGCACTGCTGGATGGATTTAAACCACCAACCTTTAGCTTAATAGTCAAGTGCACCCTTTGACACCTGGAAACATTATAATAAAATAGCTAATATTTATAGCAGTGGTTCTCAACCTTCCTAATGCGGTGGCCTTTTAATGCTGTTCCTCATGTTGTACTGACTGCTCAACCACAAAATTATTTCCGTTGTTACTTCGTAACTGTAATTTTGCTAATATCATGAATCAGGTGACCCTTGTAGAAGGGTCGTTCAACCCCCAAAGGGGTCACAACCCACTTGAGAACCACTGATTTATAGTATTTCAGCTATAGCTACACACACCCCTCCCCTCCCCCGCCACTGCCTCTGCCTTCACCAGTTCATATGAGGAGGACTCAATAAACTAGGAAGATAGGATCTGGGAACTAAAACTCACTGTGATCCAATAAAGTGAGTATTCCATTCCCTGTTTTATAGATGAAGCAGTTATTGTTAATGTGGAAACCATTGGCCTGCAGTGATGTTATGTAGGATCTGATGTGGGTGAGTTGAGTCTTCTGTGAGCCCTTACGGAGCCCTGGTGGCACAGTGAGTTCAGAATTGGGCTGCCAACCAAAGTTGACAATTCACACTCAGCACTTGCTCTGTGAGAGAGAAAGCAGAGGCAGTCGGGTGCTGTAAAAGCCCTGTGTGGGAAGCTCTCCTCTGTTTTATAGGGTTGATCTAATTTAAAATCAGCTTGGCAACAATTTTTCGTCTACTTTCAAGAAAAACCCTTGAATT
>PVJH01043949.1:0-13300 GCA_004026705.1 Nesogale talazaci | reverse complement strand
TTATCCAAAGACCTGTTTCACCCATCACCAGAGGGGATGGACTCACCCCATGTCTCAGTAAGTCCCCGGCTTGTCCAAGAGCTGTGATTCTCCCACAGGACAAGTGCAAGCCAGAGGAGGGAGAACAGTAGATGCTAATTCAGAGCCTCGCAGGCTACATGAGCGGCCCCACCCCCACACTCCACCTTCTGCCTTGCAGCAGGTGCCTGATACTGACGCCATCTTGACATTTGTGTTAGTCCGGGTAGACTAGAGGAACAAATTTCATAGACACACATATAGATATAAGGAAAGGGTTTATATACAAAAGGAATGGGACACTAAGAAGGCATCCCAATCCAGTCCAGTAGAAAGTCATAAGTGCGATATTAACCCATATGCCCGAAATCAGTCTACAAAGTCTCCTTCCGACTCACGAAGTCACAGGTCAGTGGGTGCAGAATTCTGGTGCTGGCAGGGGTCTCCCCATGCCTCCTTGCTTCCAGGGCTCAAGGTCGATCAACAACATGCTGCTCCAGCTTCAGAGGTCTGACTCCATCAGGGCAAAGCCGTGTGGTCTCTCCACTGGCTCGTCCAGCTTCTCAGACGCTGCCATCTTGTCTTTCCAGTGACTTATCGCCTCTGAGACTAACTCCCCATCACTGGGGAAGATAACTTCTCATCTTCACGAGGGAAATACCGCGAGATTTCCCAGAAGTCTCAGGAGAAAGCCATGCCCACAAAAAGGCCTCATTGGCTACTCAATGGCTATCTCCAGATTAACAGGTTAGACTCCACCCCTACATTTCAATCATAAAATTAACATAAGCATATGACTGCCAGAACATTGTTCTGGGTTCTTCTTGTTCAGGATTGCCCAAAACTCTTCAAGTTATTTCTCATCCCGGTCCCTCAAAGGAACCCTGGGAGAACAGTGGAGCTGCAAGTTTGACTCTTACAACAAGGCCAGCTGTTCAAACCCACCAGCCCTGCCACAAAAGAATGGGGCTTTCTGTTCCCATGAAGATTTAGAGTCTCCGAAACCCCACAGGAGCACTTCTGCTCTGCCTCCCAAGGCCACTGTGAGTTGGAATCAGCTTCAGGGCCATGAGTTTGGAAATGTCCCTCCAAGACTCGCAGCCATGAGGAGGAGAGGGTAAGTTCAATCGAGACAGCTAGGCCGAAGTCTTCCCCTTCTCTTCAGCTCTCACTTGCTGCTCCCCTCCTTCCCTTCCTCCTGCTTCCTATCCACCATGCTCGATAACTTACTCTAAGCTCTACGCTCAGACTTCTAAACATGAGTTCTTCTTCATAAGAGAGCTTTTAGGATTTAGAAAGCCATGCTCTTTTCAGCAAGGCCAAGCTTTCAATAACTGCCCTGCTGTAGATTTAACAAATCTACAGTGAAATCTAGTGGACAGGGTATGAATTGGACAATCACAAATCAGTTGTGTGAAAACATAAAATTCTCTTCATTTTGATAGCTGTGCACCCTACTCTTTGACAAGCTTCCACCCCCACTTGACAGCAAGAACAGTAAATTTAGTCCATTCCACCAAACCTGGCCCAGTCCAGGGATGTTTTTCCAATCTAGTTGAGAAGTTAGAATTTCAGAGTGTTATCCAAATCTCTTTCCCAGCTTCCTTTGTTCCTTTCTCTCCACTTCAACACTGTGAGGGAAAAGACAGGACTGCAAGCCAGCCGTGTCCCTTACTGACTTCTGTGGTTGGGTTCTAAGTCCACGGAAAAACTTTTTCTGTGCACAAAGCATGTTCTTTACACTACATGATGGGAGCCCAGATACTCTCTCAAACTCCTTCAGCCACACCATTCCATGCTGTTATTTCACAGCCCAGATGTGAGTCACCAGTCTTCTGGGGAGCTCTTGGAATAGGTCGTCACCAACCCCATGTTCTGGAATCACCTTCCAAGTATCACAAGACTCTTGGGGTCCCTTAGGTTGGTGGAAGTTGCAGAGAAAACAAGTCACACAACCTTTGTACTCCCCTAAAAGGTAGAAAACCTAAGGGACAACCAGTTGCCTAATGCTGGGTCTCTATAAGCTCCACCCTCTCCAGGAAGGCCTTTGTCCTCTCCTAGTCAGTTTTCTAACTTCCCCTGCAGGCAGGATCACTTCTGCCCTCTCCTACATGGTCTCTATTAGTCAGCATAGACTCAGTGGCAGTGAGAGGAGTCCTGGTGCACGGTAGTTATCAGTCGGGCTGCTAACTGCAGAGTCAGTCGTGTGAAACCACCAGGCCCTCCACAAGAGAAAAATGAGACCTTTTGCTCTCAATAAGAACACCAAGGGTTCAAGTAGAAAGCAAATATTTTGAGAATGATGATGGCAACAAATGTAGACATGTGTTTGACACAAGGAACGTATGTATAAATTGTGATAAGCATGGTATGAGCCCCCAATGAAATGATTTTTTTTAAAACCACCCAAAAATCATACATATGCAAATTTAAAAAAAAAAACGAATTACAGTCTAAGAAGCTCTCAGGAGCAATTCTGTCTTGTTCTAGAGCAGTGGTCCTCCACTTTCAGATCCACCATTCCTAATACCGTAACCCTTTCATACAATTCCTCGTGTTGTGGTGATCCCCAATCATAAAATTATTTTCATTGCTACTTCATCACTGTCATTCTGCTACTGCTATTAATAAGGAGACCTTGGGGAAAGGGTCATTAGACCCCCAGAGGGGTCGTGACCCACGGGTTGAGAACCACTGTTCTAGAGGGTCACCATGAGCTGGCAGTCAATCGACGGCAGCAAGTTCCATGATTTTTACTTTCCAGGCAGAAGGAAGATGTATTTCTTCTCTTGGGAGCACCATTCGGGTTCACAGCTGGGCAGCTACCCTTGATCCTGGGCTTCGATAAGTGTGTAGGAGTTGGTCAAAAGGAAAGGAAAGTTGAACTTGTGGTTTAGTGTTTCAAATTATCTCCATGCATAAATATCTCATATATGATGCCTTGTCAACTGGATCTTTGAAGATCAAGTTTATGACTTATTTCTGATTCATCAAAACATCTAGTACATTGAAAGCCTAATGACTACTTAAGGCGTGATCAATAAACCAGCTCATTTAAAGGTTTCTAGTGGCCACTCCCCCAGTTCACTTTTAACTCAGTGGCCCCAAGATCCTCACAGCAAGGTCAGCTGATGCCTTTTGACTATAGGTCAAAGATCGATTTAACCTGGAAGGTAAGAGCACCACGCCTGAATGCAGAGCAACTGTGCCACAATCCCTGAACTTGAGGAACACAAGTGAGTCAAGAATCCAAAAGAATCCTATCTAAAGAATCAAAGTTGGACCTTATTTCTTATTTTACCAGAAAAAATTATCTATCTGTCTTCAGGTCTATCTAAATGAGTATCTTTGAAATTTTTCTACTTTGATGTTGTTTGATGATGTTTTCATATTCTCAGTAACAGTGAATAGATTACTTATGCTCTCTCCTCTCTCTCTCTGTCTCTCTCTGTCTCTCTCTCTCTGTCTCACACACACACACACACACAGGTGTACACACATCTTAAACAAAGAGATTGCTCAGCTATTTTAACAGTCGATGGAACAGTACATAAAAATCATTAGATATTGATGTATTTCTTGACCTGGTACATTCCTGTAAGGCAGGAGCCATACACATGCATACTTTGCAACAACAAGACTAGTGGATATGGCTGTGGCCATGGGCAGCATAAGGACACAGGTTTGAATCTGGACTGCCCCTCATCGGGGACTCTGAATGAGGTGCTTAATCTCCCTGTGGCTCACTTATCCCATTGGTAAAATAAGGATAATGATTCCTGTCTTAGAAGAGTATTGAGAGGATTAATGTATATTTAAAGAATTTTATGTATTTATCATATAAATAACACAATTAAAGAGAAAGATTTAGCACACTAAGCAATGGTACAAGAGCTTGGGTGCAGAGGAAATGATGCTGTTTGTGTACTGTTCGTCCTTCTCCAGCTTACTCTCATCCTCTAACCTTCACAGGACCACCAGTGAGGCCGATCCCCTTAGACGCTTCGTTATGAGATCACTTTGCTTGCTTGAATTTCTTAAAAGTAAACTTTTAAACTACTGTTAATAAACAGTTGCTTGTAACACACTTCACAAAGGACTGGTTTTGAACAAGAATGGCTGCTCCAGATAGGTAGATCAGAATTGGGTAAATATATATACTTATATATGTGCTAATGATTACTAGAAGTTGCCATAACTTAGCCCATCACGCCACCTCTACTCAGCTATATGGTATATTTAATAATTTTCTAAAATTTTTCCAATCCAGTCACCTCAATTTGGGGGTTTTGTTTTGCTTGGTTTTATAATGGTCTAAAGCGTTTGAAGTATCAGCATGCTTTAGAAATGGTTTATTGTATTTTTTTACCCCAAATAGTCTTCATGATTTTTACCCCAAATAGCGGCTCGTGTTCTATGAATGTTACAAATTAACTGACACCCAGCTTTTACTAAGCAATTTTCAATAATGCGTGATTTATAAAGAGTTGTGTGTTGAAACATTTCCCGTTTTTCCTTTTTGTAGTGTAATTAAGACTGAAATATGATATTCGCTCTCTAGCACGTGTACTCCTGTACCGTTCATGCTTGTGACTACGCGTAGAAAAATCACGTAGAAAGTAAAGGAAATTAAAGATACTCAATATAAATGGCTACCCTCGAGATGTGCCGCTCACATTAAAGGTTCTGTGGATTCGGTGCTCATCTCCATGGGCTCCCAACAGATGGAGTGCTCTGCTTGTCACATTACTTTGGAGCTCCTAAATGTGCCTGATGGGAATTCCATTACCGGCACCAGCTGTATAGGTGACCTCCTTGCCTTCCACTTGCCAGATTCAGAATGCATGAGGCCGCTTTAAGCATGATTTTAAAATACAACATATGCAAATGCAGCTGTACTTGACATATTTACTCTGATACAAAAAAAAAAAAAAAAAGAACGAACGAAATCTGTCCTTTCAGCTTTAACCCCTGGATATTTGAGACATATGAGTTTCTGTCATCTGGAAGTCTTTCTGTAAAAAGGGATTTACTGGCCTTCTAGTCAGGAAAAACACAAGAGTTGTCTTTGAAATAAGAACAGAGGTGGAGAAAATTATACTTTCCTTTATGAGATAAAACTTTGGAATTAAAGTATTAAAAGGTAAAACTGGCAGGTCTGAGAGGTGGTACCCTTTGAGTAGTACGAGCTCTCCCTTTCATGGTGAGACTTCTTGATTGTCTATAAAATACCTCAGGAGTCTTGAGAAACTTGCCGGAGAATACTTTTTTTTTTTTTTTTTTTTTTTTTTTTTGCTGGAGAATACTTTTAAAAGACTTCAAACCCTGAATTAGCCCAAGATGCACAGTCATCTTCATGACCCAAGATGGCTCAGCCCTGAAATGAACCTACGACCTTCTGTGTGGTATTCAAGGGCATGGAGTTACAATCCGACACCGCTGGCCTTTTGACTTCACCCCTGCCTTACATGATGTGAACTCGACTGCTCTCCATAACATTCCTTCAGCTCAGACTCTGCATCTGTGAAACATCCCAGCATCCCGTGTGCCACACATGGCTTGCTCTTAGCGACTAGCCAGGAGGTGGATGTTCAAACCCATCTTGTGTGAGAAAGTCCCGGTGGTCTACTCCTGTAAAGTTCAGAGCAAATAAGCGCTGAGCCCCGGTGGCGTAAGTGGTTGAGTGCGGGACTGTGGCCCGCGGGCTTGGCGGTTCAAATCCAGCGGTGGCCCTCAGGACCAGCACTGGGTAGCGCCCACAGCCTGTAGAGGGCAGTGATGCCCCCCCCAAAAAAAAAACAAAAAGATTAGAGCAAATAGAACCTCATGTGTGTTCCACTCTGTAAGACTGCTTTCGTTATAGTTTTAACTAGTATGAGTGGAAGGTCATAGGAAAGGGGAAAAATAAGACGACCCACCCCTAGAGAATGTGTCAACTTGTGCTGCGTTCTGGCTCTCACAGATTTCCTCGAACTATTTTCCCACACGTACATGCAACGCTTACTGAGCAGTGCATTCCTTGGGAGCCTGGCCAGGCACAGTGAAGTCTCTCCGCTGATCCCCGGTTACCTGACCACGCCTCTTCAGGTCATGCATCCATACTTTTCACAGACCTACCGGATGGATTTTCACAAGCACTTTATAAATTAATCAGGATCTCAGAGTCGCGATCTGGTCTTATTTTTAAGTAGGAGTTTTCTTTGTCTCCCAAGTGAAGGAAAGGTTTGGGATATATATATATATATATGTGTGTGTCGTGTTGGTCCAACACAGCTAAGTGAGGAGCAAAAATGTATTTATTTCCCTTTTTTCTCAAAAAGCATTTCAACCCAACGCTCAGTGCACAAAGAAATGCCTCTAGAAGCTGAAAGGAGATGGATTTTAGAAGCTGGCAAACTGTTCTAAGGTTGGTTTCCAATTCTCGGCCCTAGACTCATTTATTTCTCCTGGTGCTTGGATGCCACGGAGCCAGTGGACCAGAGAAGGGAGATGGATAATTGGGCAGCAGCACAACTCATTTCTCAGTTGGCAACCTTTTAAAGCCTTTCAAATCCTAAACAGCAACGGACCTTTCTATTCCTCTTTTCCTCCTTCTGGCTGATGCCTGCGGTAGACTTTGTGCCTCGGGGTTGCTGGGCCTAAAAACTCTGTCGACAGCCTATTTTGGGAAAAACACCCAACACGAACTGTCTGCCCGTAAACAACCAGCCATGTGATAGCACAAGATGTGGCATCGGGAGGGGCAGTTTTGTCCTCTGCAGGAGCTCATAGTGTCACACACTCCACCCCATGGACCTTTCCCTGGACCAGACCAGACCAAATTCTTAGTCGTGTTCCTTACCAGTTCTAATGGTCGGATACTAGGTGTATCGGGACAGCTGTAGACTACATGACTATAATATCCCTTAGGTTATGTGAATAGTAACAACAAAATTATTAGGTCAAATCTTTCTACATTGAACTATATCGCTAGTGACACCATCATTAGTTACTGAGTGGAAGCCTGTTTTCATCTCTTCTTTTCCTTTCATTATTATTTCATTCTCAAAAACAAAAGTTATGACTATGGGTCCACAAATATGAATTACCACAAGGGCATAGCAACCACACCATGAAGTTGGGCAAAATCGGTGGCTTTAAAAATGCAAACTGTGCCACACAAAGAAGCCCACCAGCCTGCGTGGCTCAAGGAGGGAAGGGTAACAGAGTCCAAATTCTAAACTCTCAGTTTTCGGAACATATGGATGATAGTGGATTGAGTCCCCAGGAAATCCCCACGGACCAAGGTCTAGAAACTGGAATGGCCTTAAGATCAGGCAGCAGGTAGGGCCGAGAGGATTAGAGTGGCTGTAGTTGGCTAGAAGGCAACACCTTCTCATTAGATCTACCTGTTGACCCACTGTTAGTCTTTTTTGATATATATTTTCTGATTTCTTTTTGACTGGGCTTTTTTCTCTGTTTTATTTTTTCCCCATTGCTGGGTCCTATTTTGCTTTTTGTCTTTGTTTTTGTAGACTTCTCAATTCAAGGAAGTCAGGATGTCTATGAAGAGACGGCAACCTGGGGCACAGAAAGGAAGTTAGGGAGGGAGGAGAGCAGGGAAATGGGGTCAATAGCAGTGGGTAGGAAAAAGGAAGAAAATGTTCCCAAGTAGACTGTGGTGATGAACTCACCGTCCTCCTTAATAGGACTGAACTATTGAATTGTGTGACATGTTAATTGTATCTCAATAGAACTATTAAAAAAAAAGCACGGGTAGTCATGTTTTTAAAAGTACATTGCCGCTTGAAGCAGAGGCAGACAAACCACATGCTTCGAAGTGTCATCATCATTCGGTAATAATGACAGCTCTGACTAGAACATATTAGAAGATTAGAAAAGCAAAATAGCAGAGACTTTTGCTGGCATACTGATACACATAAGCTGGGCTTCCAAAAAAAAAGTTGGGTTGTTGTAACTACAGGGATGCTTTTGTTAAAAACAATAAGTTTCTTATGAAACTTTATTGATGGTTTTCTTGGTGTGACTCCCGCTTACCATGTCATTGGGTGCAGAGCACACGGACTGAGTGCCGTCTAACGAGGCCACTGCGCCCCATGGCCTCTGCCTCCGGAGAAAAGTCTGTTCTTGGCCTGACTCACAGCGAGGAAGTTGTTCGTGTGATGACAGTGGTGGGCTCAAACAGTCCCTTCCTGCAGGCAGTGGATACATAAAGTGAAGCACACCCGTGACCCTTGACAAGCTCAGCTCTCGGAGAAGGCAGGGATGGAGGGGGAATTGCACAACTCACAGGGATTAGCAGCAGGTTTTTCACAGAGCCATTTTTTGAGGGTCAAATCAGTTGAGCGACACTGAAATGAAAATTTGATATTTGAAGCATTCTTCTCCACTGTGGCTGCACATTGGAATCACCTGGGGAGATCTCTTAAAAATAAGAAGATGGTCCACCCTTAGAGATCTTGTATTTTGTCAAAAGCTCCACCAGGGATTCTAGATGCGCAGGCAGGATTGAGAAAACCTGGCTTGGAGCATGGGGTAGTTTCATACATAGAGACTGGAGATCAGGGCCCTGGCTGCAGGGAGGACCCTCACAGAGCACATCAGTCTGACAGATTATGCTCAGCAGAATCTGGATCAGACAGGTGAAGGACAGCATACTAGGTGAGGAAACCTATATTGTGGGCAAGTCTTATGATGGCTCTTGACGGATGTGTTAGTCCGGGCAGACTAGAGAAACAATCCAGGGAGACTCACATGTGTGTATGGAAGAGGTTTATATATAAGAGCAATTGAACATTGAAAAACATCCAAGCCCAGTCCAGATCAAGTCCATGAGTCCGACATTAGCCCATATGTCTGACACCAATCTATAAAGTCCTCTTCAGACTCACAAAACACACACAATGATACCGAATGCAGGAAGATCACAGGCCAGTGGGTGAGAAGCCTTGTAGATCCAGTAACATTGTAAGTATCTCAGCTCTGGCAGGGGTCTCCACGTAGCTTCTCCAGGTTCAAGGTTCTTGCTTTATCTGGGTAGGTCCATGTGGCTTCTCCTCAGGGATGTCTTTCAAGGCGTAAGCAGAGAGAGAATCTCCAAGGGAGTGAGCTGAGAGAAAGGGTGTCTTCTGCCTCGAAGGAGGAAATAACAGAGTTCCCAGAATTCTCAGGACAAGGCCATGCCCACACAGAGACCTCATTGGCTATGACCTGATTGACAGACTAGACTCCACCCCTTCACTCTTAATCCTCTCAAGTCCCAAATTAACCCCAGATTATGTAACTACCACAAGTTGGAAATTGGACGATTTATTTAATCAAAATCTAGTGTGACCATATGCTTTCTTTTTAATGTAAATTGGTTGTTGAGTAGTGTCCCAGCTGAGCCAAAGCTGAGTGCAAAGTCTAGCTGCTCAAGACTCAAAGCATATCATTCATAAACCAGCTACAACAGCATGGCCTGAGAACCAAATGCAGATTCTCAGGCTTTCCCAGCCCTTCTGAAATCGGGTTGCCTTTCAACCAGATCCTCTCAGGTGACCAATCTGCTTAGGGAAGTTTGAGAATCAGTGGTCTTACTGCTGCTTGTGAAACTGACCAGCCAACAGTCCCTCCAGAAGAAAGATGACTAGAATGATTGCTGTGTTTGCTGGTGTTTGGTTTGCTTTGCTCTGCTTCACTTAAATGTGCTTTTAAAAAAAAATTGGGGTTTTGATGCGAGGGTGTCCACCCTAGGCAACTATTGATCTGATTGTTAATCACTATTGACAGCTCTGTCTGCGTAAGAACTTCAAAAATGCAAGAGTTTATTCTCTTTTGTGGCCGACTTCTTTCATTTGGCGTGGTGTTTGTTAGGTTCATCCAGGTTGTTGGGTGGGTGAGGGGTCCCTTGCTTTTTTGTTCTGAGTTGATAGTCCATGGCTTGCCTGGACCATCATTTGTCCATTTGCTCACTGATGGACATTTGAATGGTTTTCCAGTTGGGAGTTAAAATGATTACAACTTCTCTGAACATTCATGCCCTATTCTTTTACTCTCCCAGTGACCGCAACCATAGATGCAGACAGTGCAGTTGTGAGGATGGTGCAGTGGCCGGCAGTGTTGTACACAGCTCCATAGGTGTTGGAACTGACTCAAGGGCACCAAGCAACAACGGTACCTCCATTTCTCTTGGGGAAAATTCTGAGGTGGAGTTGCTCCAGTGGTCAGATGAGGTAAGTGATGGGCTGCTAACCACAAGGTTGGTGGGTCACACTCACTGGCCACTCTTTTCAAAAACCAAGAGACTCTGCTCCCATCAAGATTGACAGACTTGGCAGTGGGTAGGTATGTGGTCAGTGTATGCATGGCTCTGTGAGAAACTTGACGGGATATTTTCTGTAGCATTTATAATAACTTGCATTCCAATCGGCAGGATAGGAGGGCTCTCATTTCCCCTTTTACAGTTAATTCTTTTTATAAGTGTGGCATTTCTTTATTTCTGTGTCCCTAACAACTGGAGAGGAAGTGATGGCGGTACTGGAATTAAGTACTTGACCAACAGGTCAGAAGTTAAAGCCTCCAGGAGAAAGATATGGGAGTCTACATTCCTAAAGACTACAAAGTTGGGGGAGTTCTACACTGTCTTTCAGGGTTATTATGAGTCAGAATTGACTAGAGGGCCACGGATTCGATGTTGGAATAAGTAGAGGTGTTCTGTATCTTTTCATGTACTTGTTAGGCATTTGTATCTACATTCATTTTATTTTCTACCTGATCAAATATCTTCCATTTTAAAATTTTGTATTGACTTGTACATATTTGGGATATGATTCCCTGGCCAGGTTTATATATAATAATGTTTTTCTTCCTTCCCTGTGCCTCCCAAAAAACAAGACTCAGTGAGCCCCTGATCACACTCTAGTCTTTTTCAAACCCCAGAGAGCAACGTGTAGCAATGGAGCTAAGGGAAGGAGAACCTCCTCTCTGTGGCCCAGTACCCAGCATTGCACTGGTATAACCCGGACTGCTAGACTTAAAACACTGGCATTTTCAAGGAAGGCATTAAGCACAGAGGAGCAATGAAGCACTTTGTCAAGGTAACTGCATTCATAGAGGGACAATTAGAAAGGTTGCTGATTAGACTCATGTGTTCCCAGCACATAGCAGGCATTTGACCAATTCCTGCTGACTAGCTAGGTTGATGGTGTGAGATTTCACCAGGGAAACTTCAGAAGTAGATAAGGGAAAGAAATTTCAAGGAAACTGGGGACTTACCAAAAAATCAATGGGGACAAAAGAATAAAGAAGATGTCAATATGTGACTTCATTTGTACCCTAGAACAGTCCAGTGGGAGTGTCACCATAATAAAAAAGAAGAGAAGGGGTCTGAGCCCCCGGTGGCGTAGTGGTTGTGCGCGGGACAGCGGCCCACTGGGATGGAGGTTCAATTCCAGCTCCACGGAGCAAAGGCTGGGCCTCCTACTCCCACCACCTGAGGGCAGTGATGCCCCCCCCCCAAAAAAAAAAAAGAGGAGAAGGGGATGAGAAGCTAATACCAAGGGTTCAAGTAGAAAGAAAGTGTTTTGAAAATAATGATGGTAACTAATGTACAAATGTGCTTGACACGATGGATGGATTGATGGATGGTGATAAGTATTGTACAAGTCCCAATAAAATGATTTTTTAAATTTAAAAACAAAAAAAAAAGATCATACTGCTGTGAATAGAAAGTCTGAACTGAAGGCTGTCCAGGTCCTAGAGTGAGGGGCCTCAGACCTGACCACGACTGCCAACATGATGGCCCCCAAATTTGTTACTGTTGATAGCTATAAAGCAAAGGAGAAAAGGAAAGCATTTATCTTGACTTTCTTATGTGAATTATATTTTAAGGTAACCAAATAATTACTGAAAGTTCTGATAGGATGATGATTTCACTACCGGGCCACCTCTAATGAAATAAAGGATCTAGGTCAACGGCTCTTGTCCTTAACTGTGCATGATAAACACCTTGAGGAACTTTCAACACACTGATGACGATTTACTCCTACTCCCCAGGAATTCTGATTATCCTGGTGGTGCCATGGTCATGGGAGGCAGGGAGGGTTAAAATCCCCCAGATGATTGTAATGAGCAGCCAGGACCAGCACTCCTGAAACAGGTAGTGATCCTTAATGACAGCGAGAACAGTAAGATAGAAAAGCCCTGGTCTGTAATGGAAGGGTCAGGCGGATAAGAGCTAAACAAACCTGCAGGTGAGGCTTCACATCGTAAAAAAGATGTAATACAGAAGGAAATACCCAATACCACCTATAAAGGAGTCTTGTCAATAAGTCAAACCTGAATCTGATCGGGCTTCTTAATTTAACTCCCAAATACAAAGGACATAGAAGTGGGTTCAATAAAACCATGGAGAAGCAATCAGGGAAACTCAAAATGCAAGAAAGTCTACAAAACAAATAATCCACTCTTGCCAAAAAAAAAACAGAGAATGAAAAAGGAGAGAGAACTTAGAGATTAAGAGAGTCATAATAAACATACCAACCCATAAAAAATATGGATCTGGTTTGAATCTTGACTTGAACCAATTAATAGTTCTTTTAATTATGGAACAATCAAGGAAATCTGGATGTGGTTAGATAGTTGAGGAGAGTAAGACATCTATCCCATAAAGGGTTACAGTCTCAGAAACTCAGAGGGGCAATTCTACCCTGTCCTATGGGGTCCCTGAGAGTCATCGACTCGATGGCAGTGAGCTTGATTGTTTTATGTCATGGTAGGACAAAAAAAAAAACATAAACGAAGGGAAGTAGTAACATTCCATTAAACTTTACCTATAAAAACAACTGGCTAGCAATAGCCTGCCCAAGATACAACAGCAAAAGGAAAGAGGAGACCCAGGAATTAAAGAAAAGGAGAAAAGGCAAGCAAAAAGAGAAGAAAGTGGACTGAGAGTCTAAGAGTTGCTGCCTTGAACTCTACTATCTCTTTTGCCAGGAGACCAGAAAAAACAGCTGGTGCCTGGCTATTGTTGACGAAGGTTTTTATCTTGAACCCAACAGATCCATCTTCACCAAAAGGGAGGGGAAATGTGGAACAAGACTTTAAAGGCTAATGAAATCCAAATTTATAAAGTCCATTAAGACTATAAGAGGACGATAAGGATCTAAATATAACCATCCCTGGGGAACACAATAGAGAAGTGGACAAAGGGAGACATCAGACAGCCTTCGATGTCACAAAATAGCAATGACTTATAAATTATCAAAGGTTCATGAGTGAGGGGGGAGCAGGGAGGAAGTGG
>PVJH01043948.1:0-13282 GCA_004026705.1 Nesogale talazaci | reverse complement strand
TTTTGGAGAGCTCATCTAGGAATTCAGTTGATTTCTGCTTGTTAATCTTGTATATTGCTACTTTATCAAATTACTCAATTTTTCCAACAGTCCTTTTGTGGAGTTTTTTGGATCCTCTCTCTATAAAATCACATCATCTGCAAATAATGAGAGCTTCACTTCTCCTATGCCCACTTATATTCCTTTGATTTATTTTGTTCTGGCTAGCATTTCCAGCAAACTGTTGAATAAGAGTGGTGTCCAGTTGCTGTTTCCAGGTGAACTGTTTCTTTTCCTCAATGAATGTGATATTAGCCTTTGGTTTTTGTTTATGGCCTTTATTATGCTGAGGATTTCCCATATATTCCTCGTATTGAGTGTTTTATTAGAAGTAGTGCTGGATATTGTCAAATGCTTCTTTTTCTGCATTTATTGATATGATCACGTGGTTCTTATTCTTGATCTCATTTAGAGATGGATTACATAGATTGTTTTTCAAATGTTGTACCATTCTGGCATCCATAGTATGAATACCACTTAGTTATGATGAATTGTTCTTTTTTTTGATATATTGTTGAATCCCATTGGGCAGAATTTTGTTGTGAATTTATGCATCTATGTTCATAAGGAATATTCATCTGTAATTTTCTATTTTTGTGGGTCTTTGCCTGGTTTTGGAATCAGGGTTATGCTGTCTTAATAGAATGAGTTTGGGAACTTGCGGTCCCTTTACATTAAATGGGAAGAAGATACCCTCTTCAACAAATGATGATGGAAAAATTGGATTTTTATGTGCAGAAGAAACAGGACCCATACCTCCCCCCACCTTGCACGAAATCAAACTCAATATGGATTAGTGACCCAAATGAACCTCTTATACACTGCTGATGGACTTGTAAATATATGCAATCATTGTGGAAGGTGATATCATGCTTTCAGAAACAACCGGCAATAGGAATATCATACTATCCAGCAGCAATTCTGTTGTGTGTATACCCCAAAGAAATGAGACAGAATATGAGCAACATATTCTCTCCTTGTTCACTGCAGCACAGTTCACAATAGCAAGAAACTGGAAACAGCTCAAAAAAAATCCATCAGTAGAAGCATAGATAAAGAAACTCTGATACATATACACAATGCAATACTCTGCATTCCTAAAAAACAGTGACGAAACCATGAAGCATCATATGGCATGGAGAGAACTGGAAACCATTATGCAGGGTGAGGTTAGTCAAACCAAAAGAATTTTATGAATCCACCACTATAAGCATAAACAACAAAATTAAGTCCTGCTCCCAAAGCAGTCATCTAATCAGGTGTCCCAAGGAACTAGCGAGAGAACCTGGTTAGCTTCTAGGAAGCATATATGATCCCCTCTATATGTGCATCTTACAACCCCTTCACCAAAAGGACCTCACCTCAGCAGGTGAGAGGGAGAAGACCATGCAGTTGCTGCTCTACAGAATTGGGATAAAATCACCCCAAGTCAATATATTCCCCTACCAGAGTGCTAAGGAAACTTTATTGGGCATTCAAATCAAAATGGGAGGAGGACATGTATATCTTTAAGAAGGCAATTTACATCTCTCTTGGTAGGAAAATGGGGAGAAACAACCTCCCATTGGGGGGAAAACACTTTAATAATACTTATATAGAACCTATAGAATGCCCCTGGTACTATGTTCATAATTAGGCACATTTGACCCTGTTTCTTACTTAGTCCTTGGTGACCCAGGCCATGTGCCATGGACTGTTGGACTTTAGACTCTGTTCTTTCAAGGCATACAACATCCTTCATAGGCCACACCGAAAGGTCTCAATGTGTAAGCCTCACTAAGTGAACTGGACTTTGTCTCATACTCACCTATAGCCCTTGGGCTTTAGGTGGACACTCCCAAGTACAAGAAAAAGAAGACGACTGCTATCCCAAAGGCACAGAACTGGTGGACATTGTTCGTTGGTTCAGATCATTTGTTCTGGGGGTGAACAATGAATAGTACATATACTTCCTATTTTAATACCCTCCTTGTTTTATTATGACATGCTTTAATCTGGTATGTGTGCTGTGCCATTGTGAACGAATATTATTGAAAGGTGTGTAAACAGTATTCAGTCACCTAAGAGTTTCATCTGTACAAGTTAATAATTCATATATACTGGTTCATAGCTGGCATATACTCACATAATTTGCTTTTCTCAACTGTGCTTAAAATTTTTATCATTGATTAAGTTAATGATACTATATTACCTTATACCTCAGAAAATGATTGATACTGTTCCCTAGCATAAATTGACAATGGTGTGCTTAAGATGAACAGAGACATCTATAAACCATAGATGCAGGGATGGGTTTGGGAGTTGTATATAATTCTAGCCCCAATTTAAGAAAAATTCATTTTTATGACATGGTCATAAGATGCCCATCCTCATGGAGATCACTGAAGATATGAGTGCTAAAATATGATATTTTACAATGATGCAAATTATAGTGAAATATGTACAGT
The DNA here is from genome assembly GCA_004026705.1 of Nesogale talazaci. Classification (NCBI taxonomy): domain Eukaryota; kingdom Metazoa; phylum Chordata; class Mammalia; order Afrosoricida; family Tenrecidae; genus Nesogale; species Nesogale talazaci. Next base: position 10,796 of record PVJH01043948.1, on the reverse strand, counting down.
TATGCCTTTTTATAAGTCTCTCTCTCTAGGTATATATGTATTTGTAGTAATATAATTAAAGACTTAAGTGGGAAATTAAAATACTCACTTATTCACAGACTAATGTAAAAGCAAACAAACTTAATTATAAGTTGGAAAAGCTATTAGAAAAAAGGAAAGTGCTTAAAAGTTTAAGTTCATTTCACTATTTTTGTCAAATATATTATCATTATGTAGCATTTGTGAAAGATTAGCCATTTTGCTATTCTGAATAAATCTACCCATATCAAACTGTTATAAATCTTTAAAAACATTTCTTATTGCATAGCTCATATAATAATTCTTTAAAGAAGCAAAAATGAAAATACCATTCAGCATACCTGAACATTGATACATTTAAGTAAAAGTATGTGAGTTTCCAATTTCAGCCAACATTTTTTCATTAATTTTAACATCACATATATTTTAAGAGATCCTGATGCTGAAGTTGTCATCTATATAATTTCATGTGTTCCTTATAATATTAGAACAGTTTGATTGATAGCATATACATATCATAAAACCAGACTTGAGCTCCTAAAGAAAGAAAACATACATACACTTCATCTAAATACCCAGCAGTAAAAATTATAGTTTCATCAACATTTTTTAAGAAGATGTGCTAGTCTGGGTAGACTAGACAAACAAATTTATAGACTCTCATGTATATAAGAAAGAGCTTCATATACAAGAGCAATTGAATATTGAGAAAACATCCCAGTTCAGTCCAGAGCAAGTCTATAAGTCCGGTATTAGCCCATATGTCTGATACCAATCCATAAATTCCTCTTCCAACTCACAAAACACAAGCAATGACAACAAACGCAGGACAGTCACAGGCCAGTGGTGGGGAGTCTTGTAGATCAAGTGGCGGTAGAGGCAGCTCAGCGCCGGCTGGGGTCCCCAGGTGGCTCTTTCAGCTCCAGGGCTCTAGTGTGTCATGCCAGCTACAATATCTCCCATGGAGTGAGTGTGTCCCACCACCAATGAGCGATTTATCTCCTTGGTGTCTCCAAATGAGGTCATCAAACTGTGATCTGATTGGTAGGCTAAACTTCAACCCTTCACTTGTAATTGACAACAAATTATGTACCTACCACAGAAGGCCTATTAAATCAATTCAAATAGTGCCCTCTTTAGAAGGACTGTCCTGTTAAAAATTACATAGCAGAGGAAAAACCCAGAAAATGTGTCTAAAGGCAGAAGGAATCTCAAAAGTGGAGGCTTATTTACCTTCTGGAGGAAGTACTCCAGGAGGTCTCCAGGAGGTCACTGTACTGCAATGGTGGATCCATGTTTAGCTTCCTGTGGTCACCACACTGGGTAAAAGGGGCAAGCCCACTTTCTTTCCCTCAGAAATTAAACATATGCTTTCCCCTATATTTAAAGATACAATCAACTAACTCCCTTTTAAAATACTGAAACCCAAAGGCCTCTTTTCTGCTTTATGCTCACAATGTGTTTAATACAGAACAAAATAACTGGAAGACCAGTAAACTCCAGAACAATCTCAGGGAAACAGAAACAGAATTTTCAAGAGCAAATCAGATACATATTGAAGAAAATGAGTCTCACAGACACAAAGAAAACAGTTCCAAGCTTACCAGACATTGCAGAAGTCTTGAAGGGGAAGATGTCAGATCCCAGACAACAGACAAAAAAAGACAGACCTGGAGTCCCAAAGTAAGAGGAGAGAAGAAATATCCTCTAGTGAAGTATCTCTCATCTCTGGGATGTGGCCAGATTCTTGCTGCAAGGCTGAAAAGACATAGCATTACAAGATTTTGGAAACTGCCTATCTTCTTGATAGGTAAGATGTAATTGTGATCTCATCATGGTTAAGAATGACACTTTCTCATTGAGTACTCTGATTTTTTTCTGGTTGGCTCACCACATGCAAGATATGTTACCAGAATTGGGTTCTTGCCTTACCAAGGAAAATATTTAGTTTTGGGAGACAGGGTGTCACAAAGAGAATTTTCTTTAAAAACTGTCAGGAGGAAGAAAAGTTTACCTAGCCAACAGGGCCAGACTCAGTATTTCTTATACCCTATCTATATATCAAGCTTTAAAAAATTATTTATTAATCATTTTATTGGGGGCTTGCACAATTCTTTATCATCTATAAATCCATCCATTGTATCAAGCACATTTGTACATTTGTTGCCATCATCATTTTCAAAACACTTCTTTCTGCTTGAGCCCTTGGTATCAACTTCTCATTTTTTTTGCCTGCCCTCCCTCATAAACCCTTGAGAATTTATAAGTTATTATTTTTTCATGTTTTATACTGACTAATGTCTCTTTTTACCCACTTTTCTGTTGTCCATCCCCCCTGAGAGGGAGTTAAATGTAGATCATTGTGATTAGTTCCCCCTTCTCTCCCTGCTCCCCTCTCCCTGGTCCCTTTGGCTCTATGACTTTTTTTTTTCAATAATTTTATTGGGGCCTCTTACAGCACTTATAACATTCAATACATCCTTTGCATCAAGCACATTTGTACACATGTTGTCATCTTCATTTTCAAATATTTTCTACTTGAGCCATTGGTATAAGCTCCTCTTTCCTCCTCTTTTTTTAAAAAGAATCATTCCATTGGGGGCCCATACAACACCCATCATGATCAACACACACGTCAATTGTATGCATGCCACATTTGCACACCTGTTGCCATCACCACCCCTGAAATATACTCCCTCCACTTAGGCGCCCAGTACCAGCTCTCCATGTTTCCCCTTTCTCCTCTCCCGCCACGAACTCTTAATAATTTACATAGTTATTACTTTTTCATATCGTACTCATTTTGCTATGTCCCTTCAACCACTTCCCCGCTGTCCGTATTCCAGAGAGATCATATGTAGATCCCTACAATTGGTTACCCCCTTCCAAGGTCTTGTGTGCACAAGATTCTTGGGACCTCCCCTTAGAAGTCAAGATTACCTATGTCTATATGAGGGGTAGGACTCATCTAACAAAACCTGCTGCCAGAGAGGTAATCACACCTCCACACCAAAAGATCCCTCTCAGATTTAAATGACCTTTCTCATGGGCTGCATTTGCTCCAGAAGGCCCTCTTGCCCATGCCCTGAATATAAAACACCCTTAACTTATTGCTAGAGGAAGCCACTTTTGATGGCACAACCATCTTGTCTTTCTGAATACTAGTACTTAATAAATATTCCCACTCTCTCTCCTCTACCCCAGTCTCAAGGATTGGTTTGTTCGCGCATGGCAGACTGCCCGAATCACCCTCATGGTGTAAGCAAAATGAGGACACTGTAGACTCAACAATGCCTATCAGTCCCCTAAAGAAGCCAAGGCTTCTCACTGAAAATAAAGGGAAACAGCTCCTGCTATTTTCCTGGTCATGACAGGAGAAGCCCTAAATCATCCATTTGGGCTGGTCTTTGAAATCTGAAGCCTTGGGGAAAAATAATGCTTGATTCAAAATTGCTGGCCATAGTTGAGATTAAAGTGTCAATGCATATCTTCCTCTAATTCCAACTGCACCAATGCCTTTGAAAATTCCTTCAGTAAAGGCACCACTGTACAAGATGAAGTGGTGGTCTGGAGTTTTAGACGGAGAAAGGAATGGGTGTAATAGGCTGTTGTAGTTGTTGCTATGCTCTGTCAAGTCAGTTCAGATTCATAGCTAATGTACACCAGCTTGACATGCTGCCCAGTCCCAGGCCACCCTCACAATCACTGCTGTTCTTGAACTCATGGTTGTAGATGCTGTGTCAATCCTTTGGAGCAGGTTCTATTATTTCCCCCAGCATTTTGCAGATGAGGAAGCAGGACCAGAGCACTAAGAATCACATCCCACCCTCATAGCACAAAGGATAGAGACAGGCTTTGAGTTCATATTTAAGCCCAGGCACTTCATCACAGCACCACACAGCTCTCTGGGCACTGCTGGTTCTGAAACGGAAAAGTTACACTGAGTTTTTATGACCCTAAGGTTTGTGAACCTACAAAAGGATTTCTCTAGAAGAAAGGTAAGTGGACTCCTTTATGACTGTATGAAGTTGGATTCACTAGTGAAGCCAAACTAGGACACTTATATAAGCACATTAGGTAGCTCGATTTAGGGACAGGTGTTCTCTCCCATGCCTGCAAAGGCACTTATAGGGGAAGCTGGAAAGAAATCAGACACCCTCTTAGATATCTGTGAGAGAAACCCAGAACCCATCATGCTCAGACTAGGACCCCCCAGGCCCAGGTAACACCTATACCTTGGGCACATCCACCTTAGGTACATCACAGTTGGGTGAAACTTAGCCAATGGGATCAACCAATACTGTCAACCAGGCCTCCCCAGCCAGAGGTGTTAAAAGCTGGCTGCAAGAAAGCCAATGTCTCTCTTTTGCTTTGGTATTGTGGCAGGTTGATGGGCAGGAGTGCACCTGAGGGCCCCCGGGCCTCCTCTGGGCCTACTCAGGTGCCTGCAGACGTTTGGGTTCTTGGCCTCTTGGTCCCTGGGATTCCGCAGTTCTGCACGTGTGGGTGCTCTTTTCCTCATGGTTTTTCATGCTCAGTTGTGCACCCCAGCATGGCTTCTGGACAGCATAGCATGTTTTCCAGGAATTGCATGAATCCCTTTGAGTCTGTAAGACCTAGAACTTTTGCTGTCCTTCATAAAAACTCGCTTGGATTACAAAACATGCTGCGGTGTGAATTCTTTCAGAGTGGGAGGCAAAGAACTGATATATAAAGCACTCCAGAAACCTAACAAGTAGAGGAATTTATATTGTGAATGAGAGCTATAACAGGAAAGCACCCCACATAGCTGCAGAGAAAAACTCCAGTCTGACTCACTTTTATGCATCAGCTAACGTGTTCCAGGTCTTTGATGCAAAGGTCAGAGAAGCAGGAAGTAGAAGGGGATTGCACGGGGAAGTGTAGCAGAGGCCTGGTTGTGTGGTGTGATAAAGAAGGTCACAGTGGGACCTCATGGTGGCTGACAGTCACAGGGTGATGTCCAACGAGGAAAGGGCTTGGGAAACTCTACTTCCTCTCTTGACCTTTGCCTTTATTCTTGTCAGAACTCTGTGTCCGCCTCCAGGCAAAGAAACCTAGCCTTTCTCTAATCAATGGTCTCTGTCTTCCACTTGGTGGTGACAGGCAGCCCCAACGCTGTTGCCAGGTGGCAACGAGACCACAGAATAAGCATGCATACGGCGGCGATTATGGGGAAATGGGGAGTTGATCACGATGAGTACAAGAATGAAGGAAATGTTCTAAAACTGATGGTGGTGATGATTGTGCAACTCTTCCTGATGTGATTGAACTATTGAACTGCATGATATGTGCATTATATGCCAGTCAAACTTTTGAAAGAAAGAAAACTGCATTGAATATTAAAAAATGAGATATTTATAAATATTTATAGCATACAGAAACAATAAACCAAGGATCCTGATGTTATTTGACAATGAAAGGACTCCTTAGAGAAATGGATTATTCTGGGGCTAGGGCAGGAAATACATTAAGATTAGTTTGGAGAAAATTGTATTAAGTGAGAAAGTGCTTAAAAAAATCTCACAGAGGTGGGGATGTGCCAAAGGTTCACAGGGGCATAAATAATTGAATAAACAAATGGAGGAGAAGGGACAAATCTCCAAAGCACAAGAATTTCAGATAATTTATATAGATATGTTGCCTTCTCAGAGGTGTAACCCAATTCGCCTTTCCTTAAGAGTGATCTATGCCTAGTGTTTTCTTTCAAAGGCACAGTATGGAAAGGAAGATGAGGGAGAATAAAATTTCAATGGAGAAACCTGGCAAATATAACCTCGGTGAACTGATCAAAATTAATACTATCACAAAAGCTGCTTCATGGAGAAAGTAATTTTGAAATCTCAGGCAAAAGCGAAAACATGAATAAATACTTTAGAAGTGAAGCAGAGGCTTAATTTTAGATGTTGCAAATGTTTCCAGAATACAAAATAAGGGCATTATAAACAACTTTATACTGATAAACTTGATGAACTGTACATTATTTAAAAGGAAATATTATTTACTGAAAAGAAGAAAACTTTTAAAACGATGAACTCTGGGTTGTTCTATAGTCAAGAGTAGCTAGGACCTTTCTAGAGTGAGGCCACAAGATCTGTGAAATTCCATGAAGAGCTATACAATAACCAAGAAATATAAAATTCTAGTTTTAAATATACCATTCTGGGGAAAAATCAATAGGCCTATTTTATGAGACTGACCTTACTTGAATGTCAAAATATAATCACATATTCAAAAGAAAATAGGCATCAAATTTATCTTACAGGAACATAGGTGAAAAAAAGATGGTATTGGGGAAAGGGGGCACTAACACACCAAAAGGGAAGGTGTTGTTTATATCTCCACAGGAGCGGGATAGAGGGACCAGACTTCAACCCTTGCCCCAGACGTGCATGCAGCATACCAGCATGAAGCAGGGAACTTATAGAGAGGTCAGTGGGACTTGCCCCAATTCCAACAATGTGAACACCCTGCTCCCTCCCAGAAGAATGCACTACAGAGGAAAGCACTGGGACTACAGCTGAGAGAGAGAGAGAGAGAGAGAGAGAGAGAGAGAACACGGGAGCAAAGAGGGAAGGAGAGAGAGGAAAACATCCTGGCCCACCAAGTCTTGAGGATGATATTCCTGCTCAGAGCAGCCAATGCACAGAGAGGACCATAGGGCCAGTGCCACCATGAGGCAAGAAGTCCCTCACTGACCCATATTGCTACGAGGGACAACACCAGAGGCACAGTGCGGGAATTGTGCCCAATCTGAACCCACCATATTAGGGTGAAGTGTTAAAGGTGTGCAACAGAGCAGCAAGAGGAGAAAGCAATGAAGTCCCAGATATAGACTGTGGGACCAGGGCATGGCACTCCATCAGACTCAACCAGAAAACAAGCCTAAAGATCAACAAATAGATCTGGAACTAATTATAGGGTTTTTTTGGTCATGTTGTTGTTGTTGCTTTGCTCTGTCTCGTTTTTGTGCTTATTATTGCCCCTACATGTCTATCTAGATAAGACAGAATAAACAATCTGGAGAAAAAAATAACAGGATCAACAGTCCAGGAGGACAAGGGAGAGAGGGAGGCAGGGGAAAGAAATGGGGGTGTCAACCAACCCAGGGACAAGGGAACAGCATGTGATCTAAAATTGATGACAGGTAGTGCATAGGATTCCTTCTGGGGCTGATCAAGGGCAATATAACCAAGAGGAATTACTGAAACTTCAATGAAAGCCAAATATGAAAGTGGGACAAGAGAAAAGTAAAAGGAAATAGAGGAAAGAATAGGAGGCTAAGAATATTTATAGAGGTCTAAGTACAGGCATGCACATATGTAAATATTTTTCTATATACTAATAGGGAAATAGATCTATGTACATATATTTATGTTAAATATTAAGGTACCAGATGAACATTGGACCTTTGCTGAAGTACCCCCTTAACGCAGGAACACTTTGTTTTAATAACCTGGAATTCTCTGATGCTCACCTTTCTTGATATAATCACCGACAAGACAAAATGAATGCACAAGCAAATGTGGTGAAGAAAGTTGATGGTGCCCGGCTACTTAAATATATAGCATCTGGAGTCTTAAAGGTTTGAAGATAAAGAAGCATTCATCTAGCTGAGAAGAAACAAAGCTCCCATGGAAGAATTACACCAGCCTGTGTGATGATGAGGTGCTGATGGGATCAGGTATCAGGATCAAAGACTTGTAACAAAAAATTATATTGAATGTGAATGAGGGGAGGACAGAGTGGAGGTTCAAAACCCATCTGTAAATAATTGGACATCCCTTTACAGAAGGGTCACAAGGAAGAGATAAGCCAGTCAGGGTGCAGTGGAACAACCATGAAATATGCAACTTTCCTCTAGTTCTTTAATGTTTCCTCCCTCCCACTATCATGACCCCAATCCTACCTTACAAATACAGCTAGACCAGGGTATGTACACAGGCACAGATAAGAGCTGGTAACACATAGAATCCAGGACAGATAAACCCCTTAGGACCAATAATGAAAGTAGGGTAAGGGTAAGAGTAAGGAGAAGGTGGGGGACGGTTGGGGGAACCAGTCATAATGCTCTCCATATAACCCTCTTCCTATGTGATGGATAACAGAAAAGTGGGTAAAGGGAGACAGAAAAATGGGTCAATGTAAGACATAAAAGATAATAGCAATTTATACATTATCAAGGGTTGGTAAAGGGGGGAGGGAGGGTGAAAAAATGTGGAGCTGATCTCAAGGGCTGAAGTAGAAAGAAAATGTTTTGAAAATGATGGCAACAAATGTACAAACGTGCTTGACACAATGTATGTATGTATATGTCTGAGTCCCCAGTAAAAAAGGAACAAAAGAACAAATTGATCATCTCTGTGACCAATTCTTAAAAAGTGGGCCTAGCAATATTCTAGAAGGTTTAAATACCATGAGCACCTGGTACTTACTATAGGAGTTTAAATTTGACTTAGCAGTCAATACTCATGACAGCAGCAGTGAAGAGATTAAGTGATATATTGCATTGGGTAAATCTACTGCAAATATCACTTTATAGTGTTGAAAAGCAAGGGTCTTACTTAGAGGACTAAGGTATGCCCCGCTCAAGCGATGATATTTTCAATCACTTCATAGAGGTATAAAATTTGGATTGAATAAAGAAGATCAAGAAAGATCAATACATTTGAATTATGGTATTGGCAAAAAATGTTCAAAGTACTATGCCAAAAAAGAAAACAAAGACTTCATCTCACATACTTTGGACATGTTGCCCGGCAAGCCAATGCCTGGAGAAGGCCATCGTGCTTGGTGAAGCAGCAAAGTAGAGAAGAAGAGGAAGTCCTTCAATAGGATGGATTGATGCAGTGACTGCATGGATGGGCTGGGCTCTAACCTAAGAACAATTGTTAGGATGCACAGGACTCAGAAATGTTTCTTTTATTGTGCTTTGATAATACCTAACACCAAGAACAACAACAGCGACAACATGGCATTGGTGCCGGGGTCTCTGAGATGCTTGTCAGTGCCTGGGATCTGGGCTCTGACCTCGAAGCAGAAGCATCATTCCACTGGTACACAGTGAAGCTGATCCTGCAAGTGGTTAAAAAGAAATCAAAAGCCAAAAACTGCAAGCTGAACTCAGGCACCACAAAGGGGAGGAAGTGCACCTTTAGTGGAGTGATGCTCACTGATGAAAAAGCCTGCAAAAGGCCTGCAGTTAGCAAAAGTGCCCCTCCTCTTTCTTCCAGTTGCCCTTTGGTGTCCCTGATTGACAGATCCTAATTAGCATACTGAGGTATACGCCTAGCTGAACTATGGTCTTTTCAATCACTCTATATGTGTGCAAATGATAGCCAATAAAATAGGAAGGATTTTTGTGGTGCCGGCAAAGGTCATGGAATAGCAAATATTTCTTAGAAGAAATACAACCAGAATGCTCCTTAGAAGTGAGGATGGTGGCTGAGCCCCGGTGGCGTAGTGGTTGTGCGCGGGACTGCAGCCCACTGGGATGGAGTTTCGATTCCAGCTCCATGGAACAAAAGCTGGGGCTCCTACGCCCACCACCTGAGGGCAGTGATGCCCCCCCCCCCCCCCCCCCAAAAAAAAAAAAAGAAGTGGGGATGGTGATACCAACTTTCTTCCTGTGGCACATCAGTAAGAAAGATCAAGCACTGTAAAATGACATCAGGGCTGGTAGGGGGTCATTGGGAATAAAGGGTAGCCATCAATGAAATGGATAGAGTTTAACATGCAAAGAACTGTGAGGTTGGTGCAAATCAGATAATTTCTGTTCTGCTGTACATCAGGTTTTTATGAATCCTACTCAACTCAAAGACACCTAGCAGCAATACTAAGTTGTCATTGGCAGAACAGAAATGTGGTTTGTGAAATCCCAACCTCAGTGACACCACGTGAATTACACAGGTCGGATTGAAGCTGAAGAAAACAGCTTACTTACTGACAAGACCACCATATTTAAAAGTCTTAGTGAATTGGTACCTTGGGTCCTGTGGGAAACGGAGGACCTGGAAGAAGCATAAAGCCCTATTTTCTACTCTCTTGACTACAGCACTTGGAAAACCAGCACTGGTGTTTAGATGAAAACCTCCCTGAGCCTCCAGACAATAAGCAAGTGCCAAATGTACACATTCTCCAGTAAACCTGTCTTTCACCTAGATCCCCCATAAAGCGATAAGTTGTTTCCTATAGACCCCTGGCTTCTCTCTCTCTCTCTCTCTCTCTCTCTCTCACACACACACACACGCACACACATGGTTAAAAGCTTATCGGGCTGAGCCCCGGTGGCATAGTGGTTGTGCGCAGGACTGCGGCCCACTGGGACGGAGGTTCAATTCCAGCAGTGGGGCTGGGCCTCCTACTCCCACCACCGGAGAGCAGTGATGCCCCAAAAACCAAAAAAAAAAAAGGATGCTTATCTCTCAAAGTAGCTGCTGCCTTTGTCTCCCATTCTATTAAAAAAATCATTTTATTGGGAGCTCTTGCAGATATTAAAACAATGCATAATTCAATTAGATCAAGCATAATTTTACAATTGCTGCCACCATCAGTTTTAAGATATTTTCTTTCTTTTTAACCTCTTTGAGATTAGCTCTCCTTTATTTCCTCTCTCCACCACCCTCCCCTCGGGGACCCTAATTATTATATTATTATTATCATCATTATTATTGCTGTATCTTACACCATCCAATGTATCTGTTCACCTACAATTCTGTCATTCCTTCCCCTCGAGTAGGGTAATACGGTCATCATTGCTA
>PVJH01043947.1:0-13278 GCA_004026705.1 Nesogale talazaci | reverse complement strand
GCCAAGCCCTTACGCTCAGGCTCCACCATGGCGCCCCTGCGGCCGGCCCCCTGGCAGAGCAGCGCCAAGCAGCCAGAAGCGCGAGGCCATGAGTGGAGATGGGCTGAGACGCACAGTAGGGTGCTGGAGCGCGCCGTGGCCAAATTTGAATTTGGATAGTGCACTTCAGCTTAGGGGTCTCCCTGGCCTGGTGTTTCAGCAGAGAAGCCCTGTTGAGGTTGACTGCCTCCCGGGGAGGGGTCAGGTCCTGCCACGCCCAAGGGCCTGTTGGGGGTGGTGCTGCACTCCCCACAGCCAGCCCCGTCAGAACCCCGGACCCAGAGGACGCGGCCCTGTTGGTTCCAGACCCACGCGGACAGCAACCCGAGGGGCCGGCTCCCCACCGCGCCGCAGACGGACTGAGAACTGAAAGTCGCCATTCCCCACGCAGCAGGACGGCCCCTACCTGCTTCCAGGTTCCTCCCGGCCCCCAGAAAACCTCTCCCTTCGCCCCAGTGGAGCTCCCGACGCCCTTTCACAGCCGCCCTTGCTGTTTCGGGACCAAAGCACGGGGAGCACTTTTGAGTTGACCTGCATTCCTGATCTGTGGAGGCTGCATTCCGGACTGGAGCCCATGGGCCCTGGCTCCCACAGCAGGGACGGGGGCTGGAGCCCCTTCTCCCCCCAGCTCCAGGCGACCCTTGTCCATCCAGTGGGGCTGTGTCAAGCCCCTGCCCGAGCAGAAGCCTGTGTGGCTGTGGAGTCTGTGCGACCATTGTTCTTCATGACCTTGGACTTGCCTGCCAGCCATTGTCTTTCCTGCGGTGAGGACATCTTCCTGGCAGTGGGACTTCAGCAATAAAGTGTTGAGGAGGATCTTGGGTTCTTCCCCATCCCCCGCCCCGGGGCAAGGGTTCATTTTGAAACCGACTGCGCCCACGTGGGAGCCACATGGCAGGGCTGGGGCTCGTGCAGGTCCGAGGGGGGGGCCCTCAGAGGGTCTTCAGCAGGAGGCCAGCCTGGGGCTTCTCAACAACCCAGCAGAGCTCAGGACCACCCTGGGAGGGAGTGGCTACACCCCTCCCTCCCTAGTGACCTTGGGCGGATGGGACAGAGAAAAGCTGGGACTCCCGTCCACCCCAACCAGCCTCAAGGAAGACTCCAGAGGGACAGGTGTTGATCTCCTCTGGGTTTCTGTCTGGACTTCCTGGGGCAGGTGATAGGGTGGTTGCAGGCTCCGAGAAGCAGCAGCTTCCAGGCCAGATGCCCCCTGCCCCCCCACCCACAGGCTTCCCTCCCTTTAGGACAGTCCAGAGTACTCAGATTCCAACCCTCCCTCATACAGGAGCTCCTCTTTCCCCTCCCTCAACCCCCAGTGGTCCCCAGAATTCCCACCCCGGTGTCTGAACTGAGCCAGGTGCATCCGTGCTCCACATCTGGGCGCCCATGAGGGTCTTGTGGCCCATAGCTCCATCCATTGGAGGCTGAACTACTGTCCCCAGAGACACACCCCCCCCCCATGAGGGACCCCTGTAAGCAAGACCAGGGCTCCCCTGCTGCAGCTAGCGACTGCTCTCACAGGGCCATGCTCTTAAAGCCCTGGGCTAATACCCAGCCACCGAGACCTGTGCAAAGGGGTCCTCTTTTTCAACCCGAAGTTACCAAAAGGGTGTCACTTTGGGTCTTTTTACTTTGTGACCCACAGCTTGCCAGCTAGTTGGGGTCAGGGGGTGCCACACACACCCCTCCCCAAACCACGTGGTGCCCTCATGTGACATTTCCCCCGAGTAGAAACAGCTGCATTCCTTCATAACGAAATCCCTCGTGTGTGGGAACAAGAACGCGCATGCGCGAGCACACACAAACCCCGGAAGAGGCAAGACCCTGGGAATGCTGAGGGGTGCCCCAGCTACTACAATAAACGGCCACCAGAGCCAAGGCCGCCCCCCGGCCAGGATGACAACAGGCTTTCCGAGGCTGTGAATCTTTCTGTGCAGGATTGCCTGCTGTGGCAGCCGCGCCCTGCGTGAGGGCGTGCGCTTAGAGCCCCGCACTGGGGGCACGCGCGTGCTAGGGCAGCGTGGAGGGCCCCGCCCAGTCTTGAAACAAACCAGCCGGGCGCTGTGCGGTACCCAGCAGCACTGCCCCTGCAGCCCCTTTATGGAAAGTAGCGTGCCAGGCCTTTCTTCCTCTGCACTTGTGGAGCAGTGCTGAACCGGCAGCCTTTTGGCTAGCCAGGTGGCTGGCCATTGGTGCCACCCGAAAGCCTCAGGACACAGAAGATAGAGAAACAGCCTGCCCGCCTCTGAGCCCAGCCCAGCCGATGCGCACCCTCTTTATGGAGGGTGGGCGTGGAACGCAAATAGTCATGGGGGGTGGGAGGGCAGGCTCATGCCTCACCCCAGTGCTGTGTCAAATCACTTTCAGATCACTTCCCCGGCGTGGCATCCAGCAGCTAAGTCTTGCGTGGGCCAGGGGTCAGAGATGAGCTGACATCCCCTCCCGATCCTGGAGCCTTCTGGGGTCTCAGGCTCTCCCCCGCTGCCCTGCCTCCTCCATCCCTCCCTGCCCCCTGCGTCAGCCGAGACCAGTGTTTCCCCTGGGGGTGCAGGCATGATGGAGGGGCTGAAGATGCAGGTGCCTGTACTTTCCCTGGATTGGGGTTTGGGGTTTTGTTGTTTCCTGAAAAGCAGATGGTTGGCCAAGTAAGGGTGGGAACCTGTGGGCTTATATCTTTGGTGAAAGTACAGTCACGCACCCTTGGTCCCTTTGGGGGGGGTTCCAGCTGCTGGTGGTAGCGGCCCTGGTACCCACTTCTGGCCCTGGCTGCTGTGCAGGGTTTACGCACCGAGCACAAGGCCCTAGCCGGCCCACTGCGCTTCTAACCTGTCCTGCAGTTGACAGGGCTTCTGGGAGCCCACGCTTTAAGGTGAGGCCCCCTTCTCCCCCACCTCAGGACCCCGTCTCCTGGCCCTGCTCGGGTGGAACCACATTACTGAGCCCCTGGCGTGGACGTGGGCGTGGGCACAGGATGCTGGTGCACCCTCGGGTGCCTGGCCTCGCTTGGGTGGTCCAGTGATGGTGCTGTGACAGCGTGTACCCGGGACTCATTTCTAGCTACTGCTGGGTGAGGGGGGCGGGGGGGGAGGGGAACGTTAAGGATGGGCCTCTCCTCACATGGAGGCCTGCATCTGTCTCTCTCTGTCCCACGAACTCCACCAAGCTCACAGAGTTTAAGGTGTGGTCTCCAACCATCCCATCGCTGCTGGGGTCAAAGTCCCGCCGTGAGTGTCCAGTCCCAGGCGGATGCACCCGGTCCCCACGTCACCATCCTTTGTTCCCGGCAGTCAGGGGGCACCACAGGAGAGGCTGAGGTGCAGTTGGGGGCTCGGGGAGAACACTGGCTCTGAGCGTGTGTTGGGGACCGGCCTCTGAGGGTGCCCTGGGCCCTCCATCTCCCTGGTCTGACCCTGTCATCCTTCCTGGTGCACAAGCCCCAGCCCCTGGGAGAAGGTATCTCTAAAGAGGCGCCGTCCTCTGGCAGTCCCCTGCTCCCGGGAAAGTCTGGAACCTGGCCAGGTCCAGCGGGGCCCCAGGGGCCCTGCAGCAGGGGCGGGACGATGACCTCACATCTGAGCCGGTGCCCTGTAGACCTCGTTTATTCCTGGCCCCCGCCAGCCCTCCTCCCCCAGGTCTGGAGGCCCCCGCTGGGCCTGCATGGGGGCTCCGCCCCAGCACCCGGCTTTTCTGCGCCACGCTCTGCCGCCTGCTCCACCAGCTTCTGACTCTGTGGTTGGTCTTGGTGGAGGGCCCGCCGTGGTTCCAGCTGCGTCCCCGATTCCTGGGGCAGAGTCAGGGGCTGGTGACATCGGCCCGGTTGCTGGGGACCCTGACGGCCTGGTACACGCTGAGGACGGACGACACGGTGCCCAGGAGGCCCACGAGCCACGGCGGGAAGCGGCCGGCCCACAGCACGCCCGGCGGCAGCCAGTGCACGGCGTTGGCCAGGTCGGCCAGGTTACTGAGCGTCGTGAGCAATTCGGAGTGCACCTGGGCCTCCAGGGCCCGCCGCTGGCTGCTCCCGCTCGGCCGGGGGGGCCTCCTGCAGGAACGAGGGGACATCTCTTAGCTCAGCCTCAAGGGACCACCCCGGTCACGCACACCCGGAGGGAGCCCCCAGTGTGAAATGACCTCAAGGGGCATGGGAGGTGGCCAACCCACCCTTCGGTCTCCCAGTGCCCAGGGGTGGGCAGAGAGGCTGGGGGAGAGCCGGGGGGTGGGGGTGGGGGTGCCTTACTGGTGAACCTCAGGTGGGACGGTCCAGACCCTGGGGCTGTCACCTCCTTGCCCGGGATGAGCGGCTGAAAATGCCCTAGAAAATGTCCTCCCTATGGGACATGGCTGAACCCCGCCACACACACACACACACACACACACACACACACACACACACACACCTCCCAATCAGTCCTGAGTGTCCCTGCCTGTCAAAAGTAGTGGCCCCTGGGGGCTGCTGGAAAGGTCCGTGACCAGCATTCGTGTCTGAGTCCAGGCATGGGACAGGGATCACAGCAGGGACTCTGGACAGCTCCTGGGGACCCGCAGGGCACACACACACACACACACACACACACACACACATCATACCCTGGGGAGGCCGCTGCATGGCTCCACAGCTGTTGCCGCAGCTTCCGCACCATCCGCAGGGACCTGCAAACCAGAGGGCAGGGGCTGAAGCCAGGACCACTGCTCCAGGGGGCTGCCCCGTGCTGCCCTGGCCCCCAGGGCTGGCTCCTTCCCTGAGGGATTGGCTAGCAAGGACAGGAACAGGTTTCTCGGGACCAGAGGTCGCATGCAAAGCTTCCCCCAGCTGCAGCCGCATAAGTGTCCACCGTCCAGCGGGGGGTGATGGCCAGGGACCCATCCCAGCCCCCAGGAAGGTCAGGCCTGCTGGAGACCTGCAATCTGCAGGGGTTGGGGGAAGGGGGCTGTGAGAGGCAGGCGAGCCCCCCGCCCCGAGAAGCTGCACAGGCCCACTGTGCTGTGTGTGCTCCTGGGCTGGTGGGCCGGCTGGGAACACTTCATCTACCCAGAGTAGGCAGCGGGGGGAGCCCAAGAGGGGACCTCGGAAGGGCAGAGCAGGAACCACAAGGGCCTTCCAGAAGCTCGTGGGGGAGATGGACTGAGGTCCCCCAAGAGAAGCCTCCAAGCCTGGCCCAGCGACAGGTGGCCGCAGCCCTCCTCCACAGGACTCCCGGCTCCCCTGTGTTCCCTAGGACAGGGGGCTCAGCACAAAGAGGCAGGTTCCGGGGAGCCCCCGGCTGTCAGCAGCACAGGCAGGACTGGGGGCGGTGCTCCAGCCCCCAGACTTGCTGCAACTCCGGGCTGTGGTTCACAGGGCAGTTCTCTCACGCCCTGGCCCAGATGTCCACTTTCCTCTTCCAGGCCCTGTGAGCATGGGGCTGGCAGCGCAGCAGGGGCTTTGCACAGGGGGTGAAATAGAGGGCCTGGAGATGCGAATTCACTGCCTGCCACTGAGCCTGTCTCAACTCAGAGCGAGCACGGGACGGGGTAGGGCTGCTGCCCACCCCCACCCCCCATCCAGGGTCTCCAAGACTAACTGTTTCTCCTAAGGAGTGGCTAGTGACTTTAAACTGCTATCCACCATCCTCACTGCACCACCAGATAGCTGGGTGGGCCCAGTGTCATCCCGGGCCCTGGTGAGAGGGAGGCAGGAGGGTCAGAGGAGGAGAGGGGACGATGGATGTGGAGGCTGGAGCAATGCTCTCAGAAGGCCAGGCAGGTGGGGGGGAGAGGCCGGCCACTGGCCAAGATCTGCAGGCAGCCACTAGAAGCGGGAAACAGCCAGGACACATATTCCTGGGAGTATCTGGGAGAGCCCAGCCCCGTGGGCCGCTTGTCCTGAGCCCAGTGAGACCCGGATTGACAGCAGGCTTCCAGAACCGGGAGGTGACCAACATTCACAGCCTGGGCCCCTGGGTTCTTGACCACTTAACTACAGCCGCCCAGCAAGCTCATCTGTGGAGCGCCAACACGCACAGGGACAGAGAGGGGGCCAGGCAGGGTAGGCCACCTACCCGCTTACCTGGCGATGCCCAGTAGCAGGGAGAGGGCCCAGAAGGCTGTGCTCAGCGCCCACCAGCGGGCGGCGTCCACGTGCAGGATCTTGGCATCGGCGGCCCAGGCCATGTGCTCGCAGGGGTAGTAAAGCTGGTCGGCCAGGTTGCCCAGGACAGACAGACAGCGGACCAAGGTGTCCTCTTCCTGCGGGGCGGGAGCAGGGGCAGCCGGGCCTGGGCTCGTCTGACCCTGGCCACCTCAAATAGCCCCCTGCTGCTAAGTCTGCAGTCGGGAGTGCCTTCTCAGAAGCAGGCCCTGTGGTCTTAGCTTAGCCTGGTCCCTGCACCCAGTGAAGCTGCCTGAGTGGGGCCTGGGGCCTGGGGTGTCGTTCAGCACCAGGAGACCCCAGCACACAGTCTCATCCTGAACCAACAGTTCTCCACCCCCTGCCCAGCCCCCTGAGAGTAGAGGAATGCCGACCCCTGGCCCTGCAGCGGGGGGCAAACCCGGCTGGCCGGACCCTCCCCCAGCCAAGAGGGGTCACTACATCCAGGCTGCACACCAGCGACACCCTCCCCTCCCACCCACACTGCCCCCTTCCCTTTAGAAGTCCAAGTCCACAGACCTTGCAGCTGTGGCCTCTTCTGCCTGTGCCAGCAATGGTCTGCACCTGCGACACCCCCCGCCCCCCCCACACACACACCCGCTGTGCGCCCCCATCTGGCATAGGATCTCTGGGTCACTCTGTCACATTGACACGCCTCTCTGAGGACGGGGACCCAAACCCCAATATGTTCGCTGTGCTTGTGTTTCCTGTGACTATGGGGGTCTCAGGAGAACCCCTCAGAAATGGGAGTGTCTTAGGGGTGCATGGCCGGGTGTCCACCAGACTTGGAGGGGGAAGGGATGGGCCGCAGTGATGGACTCAAAGGAGAGGAGAATAGGTGGCCTGGGTGGGGCCACCTCTGAGGGTGTGGCAGCAGGCTGGCTCTGGGGACCTTTCCTGTGTGTCCCTGCTGAGCACAGGGCCAGTTGCATAGGAGGGACTGACCAGGGACTGTCCCCCCAGGCACCCTCTGCACTCTGGCCTGGGCTGCTCCAGCCATGGCCCAGTGACTGTGGTGATTGTCACAGTACACGAGGGCCCCCTGTGTGTTGCACGGTGGCAGACACAGGACACAGTCCACTAACTGGTTTGAACGCGGCCCGGGGTGCGGTGGATAACAGGCTTGGCAGCCTGCTTCTATAAAGATGACCGTCATTGAGAGCACCCTGGGAGAATGTCTCTGCCATCACCAAACTCTCAGAGTCTGGGGGCGGGACCACCATCTTAGCGGGCACCACGCAGCCCTCAAAGACGATGCTCTCTACCATGGCGAGGCAAAAGTCTGTGGGCGCCCCATCCAAGGTGCAGCTCGTGGTCTCTGCCCATCTGGGGCACAGGACGCCAAAACATGGGAGGTACGTGGACACAATTAGGCCAATGAGCTCACGGGCCCCCTGGAGCATCAGTCTCTACCACCCTAGACCGGAAGAACTAGATGGTGCCCGACTGCCAACCCCAACTGCTCTGAAAGGGATCCATGAGGAGGTCCTGGATAGAGGGGGAGAAAGTTGTGGCATTGCATGTAAAGGCATAAAGTAGGCCAAGCTCTCAGGCTCGGTAGAGATAAAAGGGGAACCTCTCCCCACCCCCGCCCCGCCCCAATTAATAAAAAAACTAAGGAAGGTTTTTGAGTCACCTTTGGAGTCTGAGGCAGAACTCAACCCCCTGACTTGACAGGAAGAGCACCAGGGAGGTTCACAGCCCTTAGACCGACCAGGCAACCAATTGATTTGAGATCGAAAGGGCAGCAGCCTCTGCCAGGGGCAAAGTGCAGAAGGCAGAAGGAGGATGGTAAGTGCAGAAAACCCCGGAAGTGTGCTATGTGACGGGACACCTTGAGGGTGGCACTCAGTGAGGTGAAACACGAGGGGTGTGCGTGCTGGAGCGGAAAACCGATCCACTGAGTTCACCGTCCCCCCAGCACCAGCCCAGCAGAGCGGATCCACTGCTTCATCACCTGAAGTTGCTGGGCAGGTGGGAAGCGGGGCAGGGGATAGTGTGTCACTGGGGGTCTTTGAATCAGTTCTCTGACTCCCCGTGACCTTATGTACCACGGAAGGCGGCACTGCCCGGACCTGCACCATTCTCACAACTGTTAGGTTGGAGCCCCCTGCTGCAGCCACTGGACCAACCCCCCTTCTGCCCGCTCTCCTCCCTTACCACTGCTCTTCTCCCTGACCAAGCACAATGTCCTCCTGCAAGGACCGGTCTCTTCTGACAGCACCTCTGGCGACGAAGCCCAAGCCTCACCCTCGGGCCGCCCTCTCAGGGGCACTCTGACCAGACTGCTTCCGGGGCAGGGGTGTTTGTGCTGTGGGCAGCCCGGGGTCCTCTCTCTGTGCTTTTCCTTCTTCAGGGCCCCCCTTTCGCCCAAGAGACCATGACGTGGGTCAGGTGCGCCTCAAAGCGACACCCTGGCTTTGCGACATTTTCAAGAGGTCTCGAGCAGACTCACCCAGTGCAGCTCGCGGCCCCATTTCTTGCCTGATGCTTCCAGGCTGCTGTAGCCCCAAGAAATCTCAAAGTCCAAACTAAACCCTCCAAGACTGACTTTATGGAAGTAAAAAACCCTGTCTTTTTCCCAGGGAGCAGCTGGCGATTTCCAGCTGCCAGTCTTGCAGTCTGCAACCCAATGTGCAACCACTGCATCAAGAAATCTCCAAGGGGGGAAGGGAGAGAAGCTGATATCTGAGTGGAAACGCGGACATTTGGAGAATGTTAGCGAAAGCAGGCATGTGAAGGTGCCTGGCACAGTATATGTTACTATGTGTGGTGAAAAGCGATGGACGAGCCCCTAATAAAATGATTAAATAAAAAGAAATCTCCAGGAGGTCCTCCCCCTTCAAAAGCATATTCTTTGAAGGAACAGAGGGAGAGGAGCTGGTGGACCAGGGAAGAGGCGGGTCTCTTACTATATACTCTTGGAGCATATCAATGTCTTTTCTCTTTTTCTTTTTTAAAGATTAGAGACCATCTCCAAAGAGGAAGAAACCCACAGGTCAGACAAGTTCATCAAACACGGGTGGAGGCGCAGCCCCGGCTTTCTGAGGCCTGCCCCCTCCGCGGCCTCAAGACCCCCATTACCTCCGTGCCCAGGCCATACTGCTTCGTGTAGGCGAACATGGCCAGGTCGTCAAAGAGTCGCAGGACGGTCCTACAGTGGCTGAGCTGGGTGGACAGTGCCAGCAGCCGTGTCCCTGCGTCTGACCTGGCCGGGCCTTGTTCCACCAGGATCCCACCGACCAGCTGGCAGCAGTACCCCAGCATTCGGATCTGCGGGAAACCAGAGACGGTCAACAGGCCTGGAGCTTGGGTCACCGCAGGGCATCAAGCACAGGAACAATTCTCTCAGCCCAGAGGGCTCCGGGCAGATTGGACTGGGGCAAGAAAAGGAAATCCCATGTTCCACCACCTGGGAGCAGGAGGGTCAGACGATGTCCAAGTTCAGTCGCGACCATAAACCTTGGGGGTTTGAGTCCACCCAGAGGCACCGCAGAAGAAAGATCTGGTGGTCTGCACACCCCGTGGTACCCAGAGGAACTCCAAAGCCCAGGGGGTCACCAGGAGTGGGGAGTGAGTGACGAGAAGGCAAGTATAATGGGGCAGCAAGCACCAGCCATAAGGTTAGGCATAGGGACTCCCTAAGTGGGCGCCTAGAGCCTTATAAGCTTGGTCAGGTAGACCACCATCCGAACTTTATTCATTTCATCTGTTTCCCAGAGATGACTGCTTTCCTCTGTTTCTGCACTACCGTTCCTTCTCAGCTCTCAGCCCTTGGTTCCGGGAAAGACAGGCACGGACATGCTTCACGTGGGGAGGTTTGTTAACAGCCAAAGGCAGAATCTCGCAGGCGGGCTTTTTTTTTTTTTTTTGGGGGGGGGGCATCACTGCTCTCCGGCGGTGGGAGTAGGAGGCCCAGCCCCACTGCTGGAATTGAACCTCCGTCCCAGTGGGCCGCAGCCCAGCGCACAACCACTACGCCACCGGGGCTCAGCCCTCACAGGTGATTTTTATAGGGACTGGAGTACTGTGACAGGCTTCAACTCAGTCCAGATTTAACTTCCATGTTAGGACCGTTTCCATTCAACCGGGAACCACCCAGTGTCCAAGTGGAAGAGATCGGGTTGGCACCCTCATGTCTGGCTAGTGGGGAGCACTACAGTGATTCCGACCTGCAGGGACCCTTGGACCTAAGCCACAACAGACCCTGTGCACAGCACCGCCCAGTTTCGGGCCGCCCTCACAATGGTTCCTATGCTCCAGCCCATTGCTGTAGTCACTGTGTCCACCCGCCTCGTGGGGGGGCCTTCCTCTTGGTTACTGCCTGTCTACCAAGCACGATGTCCTTCTCCGGGGACTTGTCTCTGGTGACAACATGTCCAGATTGCGTAAGACGCCGCAGCCAAGTGTGGAGGTGTTAAAGCGCCCTAAGTCCCTATGCCAGATTGTCGTGACCCCACTCCAGGGGCCCGGTCAGATTCAGCGTGCCCGCAGGTGAGGGCTTGGTTGGGAGGTCAATTGGCCAGCTCTGGGGACCCAAGCAGTGGAAGAGAAGGGGCTGGGGGGGGGGGGGTAGTTTGGTCAGCCCCCACGTGGATGGACATGCCAATGATTGCGGTGTGGCTTTGGTGGTTCCTGGACACCTGGACTGGCTGAAACCACCTCAGTGTCCCGCCACAGGAGACATGGCTGGGGGGCGGGGGGGACCTGTGGTTAAAACACTCTAAATCCGTCCATAAGAGACTTCCCCACAGGCAGATCCGGCCTTATCCTGGCTGGCACCGCTGGCAGGGTTCGCGCATGCTGCACCGGCTGGGCTGGTTGGAAGCACCCAACACTGGGCACGATTCAAGCTCGGCGCGCAGATTCTTGAGCGATTCCGCCCCTTCCAGAGGCCTCCGTCGTCTCCCCGACTCTGCCTTGCGATCGGACCCTAAAACCTCCGCTCCTCCCCGGCACTCCACCGCGACTCCCGCAGAGCCGGGGGCCCCGCGGTGCGGGGTCGCCGCCCCCCCCACCTCCGCCGGCCCGAGCCCTACTGCGGGACGCAGGCTCACCAGGCGGTCTCGGCCCCGGTACGACTCCAGCGCCGACGCCAGGCCGCTCACCGACGCCATGGCAACTCCGCGGTGACGTCACGCCGCGCGCCCGGGGGCGGGGCCGGCCCCAGGAACGTTCCCAGGGCGCGCGCGCGCGCGCGCGCGCTCGGCGCAGGTGCGGCCGCGGCCCTTTGTCCCCGCGCTGGCGCTGTGTCCGCGGCCGGCCGGGCTCGGCGGCTGCGGGCGGGGTGACCGTCGGGGTTCGCTGCAGCCCCTTGGCCGCTCGCCGACACCAAACGATCCCAAGTGGAAACGGGGGTCAAGGAGGGGAGTTTCGCCCCTCTTTTTCTGCTGGTTGGGATTTTCGATTTCTCCTGCTTTGATAGTTGGGAGAAGGCAGGGACTGGAGGCAGACACTAGCGGCCAGTCACCGTGCACAGTGACGAGGTGACTGCGCAGATTTGATTTGCACCAGAGGCTGCCCCGGAGCGTTGGGATTTTGTATCCGGCCCCGGGATTCGCTCTTCAAAGAGCCCACCGACTTTTTCAAAAAGTTAACTGACCCCTTTTCTTTTTTTATATGTCGATGGAGGGGAGATCCACATGACCACAGGCGGCATTTTAAAAAGAGTGGAGCGGTATCGGTATCGAATGCTCAAAAGATTTTTGGATGGTGCAAACAGTTTGACGGGGACCACTTAGCCCGGGAGGCTAGTGGTTTCATTCCAGCCTGGATTCTGAGAACTAGGTCTGGGGAAAGCTGCCTGTTTGCAGTGGAAGGCCTAAACCCATTTTCAATTCTCCGCCTAGATTCAGCCTCCGTGTAACAGTTTTGCTCTGCCCATCCAGAGAGGGGCAACCTATATAGCCCAAGGGTTCTCAACCTTCCTGATGCTGCGACCCTTTAATACCATAAAGTTATTTTCATTGCTACTTCATCACTGTCATTTTGCTACTGTCACGAATCTGGCAATCCCCATGAAAGAGTCCTTCGACCCCCCCCCCCCAAAAGGCTCACGACCCACAGGTTGAGAACCGCTGCTACAGCCTTTAGGGCCTTGCCTGGTTGGGCCTTTGTGGGAATGTGGAGTTCTAGGGTTCAAACAAGAGCCCTGGTAATGCCGTGGTTATGAACTGGCCTGCGAGTCACAAGGGCGGCAGTTTGAAACCACCAGCTGCCCTGCTGGAACAAGACGGGGTTCACCCCTCCTGTAAACAGTTACAGCCTTGGAAACAACAGGGGCAGTTCTACCCAGTCCTACAGCTGCCCTTGGTCACCATCTCCCTTGAACATCCCACCAAAGCCCAGAGCGGCCACAGCATCATCCCCCCAACTCTGTTCTTTTCTCTGAGTCCCGAATCCCCGGGGCAGCCCCACCGTCTAGTCCATCACTCAACCACCGACATCACCCCAGACCCGTCCTCCCCTCGCCTGCACTCAGCCCCCATGTTCGTCTCCTCCAGCGGTGTCACCGAGTACCACAAACAGTGTGGCTTCAAACAGCGCGGTCGCCCCAGTTCTGCAGGCTGGGGTCTCACATCCAGGTGTCGGCCGGGCTGAACATCCTCCAGGGATTCCAGGGGAGGAGCCGTCCAGGCCTCGCCCAGCTTCTGCAGGTTCCTGGCCACCTTCGTCATTCCTTGGCTTGTAGACCCACCCTCCAAGGTCTGTGTTCGTCATCGCATGGCTTCCCCCTTGGGTGTGTCTCTGTCTTCACCGTCTTCTGGCTCTCCGTCTGACCTTCCTAGAGAAGACATCAGTGTCTGGATATGGAGGCCACCCTAAGTCAGTTTGACCTTACGTTAGCATAACTAATGATGGGGGGGGGGGGGAGATCCTATTTTTTAATAAAATACTGAGGTTCTAGGCAGACATGAAGTCGGGGCGCCTGTTGGACCCAGAAAGGCATCCTGGTGATGCACTGGACTACTAGTCACAAAGTTAGCAGTTCGAAACCACCCGCATCCTTCTCTGAGCACCTACTGTGTGCTGGTTGCATTCAGGGACCGGGATAGAGTAATGAGTCAGGAAGCCCCCACTGCCGCCCCACCCTGCCCTGCTACCTGGTTAGG
>PVJH01043946.1:0-13262 GCA_004026705.1 Nesogale talazaci | reverse complement strand
GTGCAAAGTGCTTCACACCCAACTCTATAATGTGGGTACAGTTATGACAGGGTGCAGAGGAAAGAAAACATAGACTAGTTAGCAAAGTGACTGAGAGTCTCGTGAATGTGATTCATGATGGTCATGTTGTCCAAACCATGATCCTTTTCTATCTTTATCTTACTCATTCTCATAGCAAGTGTCAACCCTCTTTAATTCACCCTACACTCCATGGGTGTTCTTTGCTGCCTCTTCTGTTGTTACCTTATCTTAGTGTCTTTAGGACAGACAGAATTCTACCTCCTTCTTTTTGTCTTTCTAGCTTCCCTCCCTAGATAGTCCCAACCACTCCCATTGCTTCTCTTATAATCCATGTCCCTGCAATGACAGCATTTACACCTTTGCCCCAGATTTCTTTCCCGAGCACCTGTTGACCTGACTGCTTGGTATCAGGTAGGTAAAACCACACAAGTCCTGGATATTCCTCCTACAAATCTGTTCTCCCGTCTTTTCAGTGAGAAGTATTATCTTTTACCCCGTTGGTCAAGTGAGAAGCCTGAAACTCATTATTTTCTTTAAAAGGCCGGAATCCATGTTTTTCTTTTCTTTTTCTTTTCAATTTTTTTCATGTTTTTCTTTTTCTTTTTTGGGGGGGCATCAGTGCTCTCTGGTGGTGGGAGTAGGAGGCCCAGTCCCACTGCTGGAATTGAACCTCCATCCCAGTGGGCCGCAGTCCCGTGCACAACCACTACGCCACCGGGGCTCAGTCCTTATGTTTTTCTTTAAGAAAATTTTTTTACAGAAGCTTTATTAACACGCATCCTGATTATAAACATGCAGCTCATACATGAAAAGAAATTTTTTTCAGCTCAAATACTTTTACAATCTGAGCACACCTGTGTAATCAGCATTTAGATCAAGAAACAGAATAGTATCAGAAGTCCCATTTATTATCTTCCAGTTATTAGCTCCCCTAGTAATCATTATCCTCATTGATGTCACCGTGGATTAATTTCAGCCATTTCTGAAAGTCAGTTAACTGGCATCCTGCAGGTTTGACCACATAAATTATGACACTACTTAAATAAAGCCTTCAGTGACTCTTCACTTAAAATCAAGCACGAACACCTTGCCATGGTCTGTAAGACCCAACACCATCTGGTCTCTACATTCTCCTCAAAGCTCATCTCTTTTGACCGATTCACATGGTCTCATTTCATTGCCTTGAATAGGTGAAGCTCAGCACTCGGGGGTTTTCACGTATGCTGCTTTTCTGACCACAACGCACACTGGCTGCTTCTTGATTTAAGCATCACCTTGAACATGATATTTGACCACTCCCATCCTTCTGCCCCAGGAAGAGGAGCCTTGGTATAGTGGGAAAAGTGCTGGGATCTTAACTCCAGGATCAATGGTTCAAAACCACCAACAGCTTTTCAGGAAGATGACCTCTAGGAAATTCATGGAGAGCAGCACAGACTTGTTGGCAGTGAGGGTTTTTTGGTAGGGAGTCGGGGAGGGCGGTGTTTGTTGTTTTTTTTTTCTACTACAGCAACAAGACTTCTGACGGCTCCTGTGTATCTGGGGTAGATCATGTTCTTTTGGGTATGACACAAACAAGAGGTATAAGTTAAGTAGGGAGTAGAGGTCTGTTTGCTTGCTTGCCTGATCTGTCATGCACACATTTACAGGGTCCTGAAGGGTTAAATTTGATTTTTTTTTTAATTAATTAGAAAGAAGCCGAAGGAAGGAGACAGTAAGTGTCAGAGTTGGTAGACTGAAGAGGCCCAGCCTCCCTCTGGAAGTGAGATAAAAGCTACTGTCCTGAAGCAGAACTGTTATCACCTCTTTTGACTTCATGGGTGGGAGGAGGGGAGCCACAACCGGCTCCTTTTAAATGCATATAGGAAGTCTATCAGCCTTGTTCCCCCCCCTCTGTGAAGAAGGATGTTCCTGTGGTAGTGGAGAGTGCTGGGCGGTGGACCCAGCAGAGAAGTGTGTGAGGAAAGGACTGACAGATATGCAAGCATCCTCTTGCAGATTTGGCCAATTCCCTCAGGTCCTGGGGCCTAAAGCATCTTCGTGATAAACTGACAGGCTCCTTATCCTGTACTAAATATGGATAGCTTCATCTTGTGCGGCTTGAATTTGGATCGCTAGAGATTCTGATTTCCTTTATTCCCTGAATTTCCTCCTGCGATCAAATCGTGGTTGCGGAAGCAGACATCTGGGAGGAAGAGAACTGGTGGGGGAAGGACTGTGGGGGAGGGGAAGGCGTGCAAACCCAAGGCCATTGCCCAGTGAGAAAAGGCACCAATACTAATCCTCCAGGAAACTCTTGGGCTGGATTTGATGACTGACGGTGACAGGAGATTTGGGTTTAACTTTGGAGACAATACTATGCAACACGGCTCATTTGAAAGCATTTCTTGTCCCTTGAATTCTTACTGTCACAGACCACAGGGTAGGAGAGAGCATCAACGTGTATGTCGCTGTGTACTATTCGCAGTAAGAAGATGGGAGACTTTTGCTTCTGTTTGGGTTGTGGTTGGGCTGTCTGGGGTGGCACCCTGGGGAAAATTAGCTGGGCTGGTTGTGGGATGGAGAAGAGTTGATTTGCTCACAGCCTGTGTCTGTGGCGTTGGCTATTGACGCGTACGGTGCCATCATTAATAACCTGACTGACAGGGGCCCTCCCAGAGGCTACCCGGCCACTCCGACGGCATCTCTCTATTTCATAAAATGTAAGCTTCCCCGTCCACTGCAGACTGACTCACTCACGACTCTTCCGATTCCCGGAAGAAAGAGACTCTGAACAGCCTAGTTCATCTGTTCGGGTCTCATCAAGCCTTGAATGGGTCTCTGGCCAAGTGACGCCAAGGAATAAGGTGGAGGCCAATGTATCAACATGTACCTAACAGCTATGCTTTCGGGCAGGGTTCCAAGTGATATGGCTTCCTTCGGTTGTAACAGAAAATGTATTTGGTATTCTTAGAAGGCCCAAAGAATCCCTGGGGGCTGGGGAGTATGCCCTGAAAACTGGGCTTTTGAGTTCCCCCAGAAACCCCTGGAAAGAAAGGCTCCATCCCTTTCCAAAAATCAGGCATTGGAAACTGTGGAGCACGGTTCCATGCTGACCCACACAAGGTGGCTGTGAGTTCAAATCCACTCTGGGGCCGGCCGGTAAAAGTACAAGAGCAAGTCGAAAAGTATGAGGCCCGGGGTTCTAGCTCCAAGCAAAACATTTCTCAACCTGTTTCTGAGACTCGCGGCTGGCTTCAGACCACGTTCTCAGTTACTCGCCTGTCTTGGTCTCTGAAGGGCGCTTTGAAGAGGACATCAGCCACAGAGGGTCCGATCACAGCAAGGACCTCTGCGAGGAACGCTGAGCCAGTTAAATGGAAGACAGAAAGGTCAGTTGTTGGTGACTCCAAGGGGGGAAACTTTATAGTTTTGTTGTTGTTGCTTCCAAAGGACACTGAAGGACCCCCGGGGGCTTATTAGGAAGAAGTTTTACAAAAATGATAAACAGGATCGGTGAGGAGGAGGCCAGGGTAAATTGTGTCAAGGGAACTTTTTCCATCATGACAATGCACCTTCTCCTTCTTCAGGAGTCACGTCCTCGAAGAATTTCTCCTGGGAAATTCTCATCCACCTCATCCACCCTCCAGGCCCGATTTTGTCCTTTTAGACTTTTTTGTTCTTTCAAATCAAAGATCAATTCAAAGGCATGCAATCGGAATCCTTCAAGGATGCTGAAACTGCCATCCTGATGTGGTTGACTTTGAAAAGCATAGACGTCTCCAGGGAAGAGATATAGAGATGGAAGCATTGTCCCCCGGAAATGTTTAATCCTGTATAAAGGGTGTGCTGAGAAAGAATAGCTTCACATTTTGATATTTTTGTTTAATAAAGGGGTCTTCTCTTTTGTCGCAAGACTTTTGGACTTAATCTAGGATACCCTTATCAACAAAATCAAAAGGTTAACCATGCCAATAATAGGTACAGAGCACTCAAAGCAACTTTCCTTTTCATGTTTAAAATAATGACTTTATATGGTCAATATTGAAAATATTTAATATTTTTAAAGAGCACACTTTTCCAAAATCTGAAAAAGAAAAGAACCTCTGGTTAGGAATGTTTATTTGTTCCAGCTGCGAGACATTATTCTATAAGAAGTTAATATAGTCTTCAGAAGTATTAATATTATAATAATCTGTTCCTGTAAGCAATAAAAAACAGAACATAATGATTGATGTCAGGGTTTAGTTTTGTACACCTGGATTTTGATAGAGAGAGGAAAAAAAAGACTTTGGAGATGAGAACACTTGGGAGAGGGTATTGTGTGTTCCTGTTACAGAATTTATAATAGCTGCTGAGTATTTCCAACCCTGCTTTGCATTATTTAAAATAAGTTTAACCCACATTTTCCACAGGCTCAATAGAAAACAGGTGCCAATGGAGCAAGGAGATGATGTTACCTTCCTGGGCTAGTTCTGTGGTTGTGAAGGTAAGAATTTTCCCACGTTCTGCATGAGAGCAAGAATGCACGTTTTCATCAGTCAGAGGCAGCCCCCGATCTGGAAACGATGTTTGATTTTTTTCCCCCTATCCCTTTGCTCCTTATTTCCCGCTAAAGCGGTTCTGCTGCTCAAACATATCCTACTTCTTTCCACCGCCACAGCTACCTACAGTCTCTTACCCAGGTTCTGCCATCACTGTCTCTCAGCAGCAGCGTAGTCAGCAGCAAACAACGTGAAACTGAACAACTTTAAGGAGTGGAGGCTTGTTTGTCTCTCATAAATACATAGTCTAAGGGTCTATGGCCTATCTCCTTTTTAGGCATCCCGTCGCAAAGCCCATTGTGGAACAAGTTCTATCTCTTTCTATTACGCTCAATGTCTTGACTCGCCTTTTCATGCTTGTCACCTCATGGTCTCCAGATGGCTGCTCCCTTGCCAGACATTGCATCTGTGTTCCAGACAAAAGAAGGGTCAGGGTGGAGAAGAATTTCCTTTAGTCGTTTTGTCTTTTTATTCAGGAAGAGAAGTCCTTGCCAAAAAGACTTCCCACTCAGACCGCATCAGCCAGAACTGGGTCTCATACCTATTCATAGGCCAAAGACTCAGATCCCTTTATGGTTTACACAGCATTTTTCAACCTCTTTCTCCTGGGCCTTCCTCTTATGACTGAGGCTGGAAAGCTGAAGACTGTATTTCCCAGACTCCCTTGCAGTAAAGAAGTCGAGTTGAGTCAGGAAAATAGACAGGGAGCGAGCCGTCCATCCTGATGGTGAAAAGTGGGATGGGTGAGAAAGAATTCCCGACTGCCCCATCCTTCTAAAATGATAAATGTCATCATTGCGAAGTTGGTGAAGCAAGTGTCATTCTCTGGGGTGTGTCTACAAAGGATTTGACAAGGAATTAAGTAAGCCACAACAGAGCATTTCTCCTCGGAGTTCACACGCAGCGCTTCGAGTAAGAGTCCTTTCTCTGGTCTCCCCAAATCACAAATTGCTGGGCTTCTCCTAAGGCACTGGACTACTGGTGATGTGTGCTAGTAGTGCTGGTGATGGGTGATGGTGATGTGATTTTCAAACGCATCTGTGTTCTAACCTGGTGTTTTATTATTTTTTTTTTTTTAGTTTTAATTTTGTTTTCTTCTTCTCGATATTTAGAAAGTTCTTTTTTTGGGGGGGGGCATCACTGCCCTCTGGTGGTCGCAGGAGCTACCCAGTGCTGCTCCTGAGAGCCGCCGCTGGGTTTGAACCGCCAAGCCCGGGGGCCACAGTCCCGCACTCAACCACTTATGCCACTGGGGCTCATCCCGATTTTTAGAAAGTTTTAAGGCCAATGATTACATATTCTCCCACCCACCGCCCGCCCCCGCCAGCAGCCTTTCTCGTGTATATTTTGCGTAATAACCTACTCAACCAATCCTTGCTATTCCTGTTTTCTTTCCCCGTCACCCCCTTACGCTAACTAGCTCATTCTGTTGAAACTTTTGGGAGGAAATCTTTTTTGGAAAGTTAGAGTTATACAAGTTTCCCTGGTAAATAAAAAAATTAAGAAAGTCCTTTTTTTTTTTTTTTGCTCTCCCAAGTCAGGAAAATCCATGGATCTATTCGATATAAAAAGTCCAAGCTAAAGGAAATAATTTTATAGCTATAAAGTTACTTTAGCAGAATAAATTAAATTGGTCCCCAACAAGAATCCCTGCTTTCATTCCTCAGAAGAACAAGGAATGTTTTC
This sequence comes from Nesogale talazaci, assembly GCA_004026705.1. Classification (NCBI taxonomy): domain Eukaryota; kingdom Metazoa; phylum Chordata; class Mammalia; order Afrosoricida; family Tenrecidae; genus Nesogale; species Nesogale talazaci. Next base: position 7,032 of record PVJH01043946.1, on the reverse strand, counting down.
CAGGTGCTGCCATGAAACTTACAAATCAGGTTGACACTGAAATCATCTCACTATATTGACAATTGCCCATACCACAGCCTTTAGCAGGAAGTGTTTGCCTTAGAGAAGATAAGTGCATATAACAGCGTTTTAAGGCCTAATAGATGCTGCTGCAAAATGAGCAACCTATACCCCAATGCCGGGGTGATGTCAGAGAGGGTTTAGAACGGCACCACAACCACCTGACAGTAGGGTGACTTGTTCCTGAGCCCCGCCCTGAGTGCAAAGGCCACTCCGGACCAGAAGACAAGCATCCCACGATGTCATCCTCTTAAGGCTGAGAGATCATGTTCTTTCAGAGGTCCGGGTGATCCTTCGGCTGCCAGGGCAGCTAAAAACACAAATAGCCTTCCCAGGAATCTATTTTTTTTTAAGTATATGTGTGTGTTTTCTGAAATACATTATGAAGCTGAGAGTCAGTATCATGGCTTTGGAGAAAGAGCTATTCTTGCCTTTTGTCCATTTTTTAATTGGGTTGTTAGTATTTTCATTTCATTTTAAGAATTCTTTCTGTATTCTGTATATTCAACTCATATCCAATATGATTTCCAGTATATCCTCCCATTGTATATATTCCTTCTTCACTACCTTGATCGTATCCCATTTAAAAAATTAAAAAACAAATTAAAAATTAAAAACAAATTAAAAACAAAAATTAAAATTAAAAAAATCCCTACAGCATTCAGTTTACTTTCCTTTTCTCTTGTTGCTTTTGGTGTGTTAACTAAGACACCAAATCTATCTCTTAACACAGTGGTTCTCATCCTTCCTAATGCTGCAACTCTTCAATACAGTTCCTCATATTGCAATGACGACCCCCCACCCCGTCCCCCGCCAACCATCAAATTATTTTCGCTGCTACTTCCTGTCATTATGCTGCTATGAGGAATCGGACGACCTCTGTGACAGGGTTGTTTGACTTCCAAAGGGGTCATGACCCACAGGTTGAGAACTGCTGCTCTAAAAGAAGGTTCTGAATCTCCCCCTCCCCCCATGTTTTCTTCTAGGTTTATGGTTTTTTTATGTTTATATCATTTATCAATTTTGAGAATTTTTTTATGGTCAGGCCTCATCTTTTTGCATGTGAAAATCAACTTGTGCCAGCACCATTTCCTGAAGAAACTATTCTTTCCCTCCCACTGAATAGGCTCGACACCCTTCTCAAAATCCAATTGGCCATAGATGTACGAATCTGATTCTTGGTTCTCAATTCTATTCCACTGGACTATATATTGAGTCTTGTGCTATCAGCACACTCTTTTTATGACTGTGATTTTTATAGCATGCTTTAGAGTTGGTAAATGTGACGGTTAGATTGTATGTCAACTTGATGGCATCTGTGGGGGGCTCGTGATAGATTCCCACCAGTCCATCAGCCTTGATGATGTCTCCTTGGGGAGGTGGTCATTAATAAGAACAACACAGAGAACTTCTCTCCTCACTCCCTTCTCACCTTCCTGCTTGTCTGAGTCTGAGCATCTCCAGCTGGCATCAGCCCTATGGACTTGAGATGGACTGGGTTGGTCCAATTTCTTGATATCAAACTCTCTCTGATACACGAGTGTCACTTGTCTCGTTTCGCTATAGAACTCAGCCTAACAAAATAAGTTCTCTTCCTTTTTTTGTCAAGATTCTTTCGAGTCACTCACAATTTGATATGAATTTCAAGCTGGCCTTTTCAGAATCTGCAAAAGAGACTCTCACCTGGCATTGTTGGTTACTTTGAGTGGAATTGATGCACCTACTAAGATGGACTATTCTTGTCTTTGAACATGGGAAGTTTTTCCATTTATTTGTTGGTCGTGGTAGGAGCCACCGACTGGACTCCATCCCATTGTGAATAGGCACAATAAAACAAAACACTGCACGGTCCTGTGGCGGCCTCACAATCGCTTCTATGCCTGAGCCCATTGATGCAGCTGCTGTTTCAATCCAGCTTATTGAGGACTGTCTTCTTTTCCCACTGTCCTTGCATTTGACCCCCCTTCTCCAGGGACAGGTCGCACCCGACGGTATGTCCAAAGTATGTAAGATATGTCTTGCTTGTTCTTTTAGCTGTCCATGATACTTTGAGTATGCGTCTTCAGCGCCACAATTCAAATGCATTTAGTTGACTGCAGTCTTCCTTATCCAATGTCCAACTTTCAGATGCATCTAATGCAATGGAGAATACCATGGCTTTAGTTAGGCACACCTTAGTCTTCAAAGCCACATCCTTGCTCTTCACTATTCTAAAGAGGTCTAACGGACTGCTTCCATAAACATTGATTGGAACCCCAAGCAAAACAAAACCCTGGACGACTGCAACCTTTTTGCCCTTGATCGTGATGTTGCCATTGGTCCAGGGGTGAGGATTGAGGTCTTTCTTACACTGAGTTGTCATCGATACTAAAGGCTAAACTCCTTCATCTTTATCACTAAGTGCTTCAAGGCCTCCTCACTTTCTGCATATCACAGGTTGTTAATAAGTCTTCTTCCAGTCCCGATGCCACATTCTTCTTCCTAGAATGCAGCTTCTCTAATGGTTTGCTCAGCGTATAGATTGGACAAGTATGTCGAGAGCATATAGCACTGACACAACCCTTTCCTTGTTTTATTTTTTATTTTTATTTTTTTTGGGGGGGCATCACGGCTCTCTGGTGGTGGGAGTAGGAGGCCCAGCCCCACTGCTGGAATTGAACCTCCGTCCCAGTGGGCTGCAGTCCCGCGCACAACCACTATGCCACTGGGGCTCAGCCCCCTTTCCTTGTTTTAAACCACACAATATTCTCTTGTTCTGTTCACACCACCACCTCCTGATCCATGTACAACTTTCTCATGAGCCAATGAGAATTGTGGAAATCTGGGATTCCCATTCTTCTTCAAGTTACCTTCAGTTTATTACGGTCCACACTGTTGAATGCTTGTGTCTAATCCATGAGCACTTTGTAAGCATCTTTCTGGTATTCTCCGCTTTGAGCCAAGATCTGGCATCAGCCATGATATCTCTCTTTCCACATCCTCTTCTGAACCCAGCCTGAACTTCTGGAAGCTCCCTGTTTATGTACTGCTGCACCAGTTGTTCGGTGGTCTTCAGCCAAATTTCACTTGTGTGTGATATCAATGATATCATTCTAGAGTTTGAACATCCTCTTGGGTCACTTTTCTTTGGAGTGGGCAGCATTATGGATCTCTTCCATATTAGTTGGACAGGCACCTGTTTTCCAAAGGTCCTGGCACAGATAGGAGAGTACTTACAGTGCCTCTTCAGCTTTCTGAAGCCTTTCAATGAGTAGTCTATCAATTCCTGGTGCATTGTTTTTGATGAACGTCTTCAAATGCAGCTTCAACTTCTTTATAGATCACTCGCTGAAATGGTGGACCGTTGACTACTTCTTTAAGGTCGTGCCACTGTGCATTCTAGCTTATGATGCTGCCTACATTATTCAATATTCAATCCTGAATCTTTCAAAATTCCAATTGAAAGCGTGAATTGTTTTGTTTTGGGTTTTTCTTAGTTCTTTCACTTTGAAATCCCGAGAGTACTCTTCCCTTTTGATTTTTCTAATTCTAGGTCCTTGCAAATTTCTTTATAAGCTTTGTCTTTGCCTTCTCGATTTGTCCTCGGACATTTTCTATTCAGTTCCATGACTTCATCCTTTCTTCCATTTGCTACAGCTACTCTATGATGAAGAGCAATTTTCAGTCTCTTCTGACATCCATGTTAATCTTTTCTTTCTTTCCTGTAGATTTCATGTCCTTTTGCATTCAACATGAATGTGTTGATGTCCTCCCACCGCTCATCAGGTCTTCAGTCATGAGTGTTCAATGCGTCAAACCTGTTCTTCAGATGACCTTGAAATTCAGACGGGATAGACTCCAGGTCATATTTTGACTCTTGTGGACTTATTTTAGTTTTCTTCAGTTTTACCCTGAACTTAAATTGATGATCTGCTGCACAATCAGCCCTACTCTGGTTTTAGCTGCTGAAATTCAGCTTCTCCATCTTGTCTTCCCACAGATGTAGCCAATTTGATTGCCGTGTAGTCTATCTGGGGAAGTCCAGGTATAAATTGCCTTTTGTGTTGTTGGAGGGGAAAAAAAGATATTTTCTATGAACACATAGTTGGTTTTCCAAAATTCTTTCAAGAGAACTCCTGCTTTATGCCTATCACCAAGTCCATATTTTTTTTTTAGGTTTTTTTTTTTTTTAGTTTTTTAGCTTTTTGGGCATCACTTCTCTCCGGTGTTGGGAGTAGGAGGCCCATCCCCACTGCTGGAATTGAACCTCTGTCCCAGTGGGCCGCAGTCCCACGCACAACCACTACGTCACCGGGGCTCAGCCCCAAGTCCATATTTTCTTATACTGTTCCTTCCTTCTTGCTTCCAACTTTTGCATTTTAGTCACCAAAACTATCAAGGCATCTTGATTGCATGTTTGTTCGATTTCTGACTGAAGCTGCTGGTAGAATTCTTCAATTTCTTCATCACTAACTTTTGTGGTTAGTGCATAAATTTGAATAATAGTTGTATTGACTGGATTTCCTTGAGGGCAAATTGTGTTAGTCTGGATAGACTAGAGAAACAAACTCATAGACACTCATATGTGTAGAAAGAGGCTTATATATGAGAGCAATTGAACATTGAGGAAACAGCTCAGCCCAGTCCAGTCCAACATCATAAGTCCAATATTAGCCCATATGTCTGATACCAATCTATAAGTCTTCTTCAGATTCGTGAAGCACATGCAATGACACCAGGACAATCACAGGCCAGTGGGTGCAGTGTCTTGTGTATCCAGTGGTGGTAGAAGCATCTCTGCACTGACAGGGACCTCTCTGTGGCTTCTCAAGCATCTCAGCACTGGCAGGAGTCTCTACATGACTTTTCTGGCTTCAGAGGTCTGGTTCCATCAGGGTAAGCCCATGTGACTTCTCCTCCAGGATGTCTCACAGGGAGTCAGCCTGTGTCTTGTCAGTAGAGCCTCTCCGAGGGACTGAGCCATGAGTCTCTTGCCTCCAAGGGGGAAATACAGCCAGATATCCCAGAATTCTCAGGAGAAAGCCATGCCCACACAGAGGTCTCATTGGTAAACAGCCTTGTACTTGATGATGGATTTAGCAAGATCCTTTCTGAACATGAATGCCACACCATTCCTTTCAATTGTGTTATTCTCAATGTGGTCCATCATCTGGCTTTCTGATTCAAAGTGGTCAAGACCAGTCCATTGCAGAGTGACCAGATTTTAAGAGGGACATCATTGACCGGGGGCAGGGGGGGGGCGGTGAGGGTTCTTGATTTAAAATTTGGGGTATACGGAGCAACAAAAATTTTCACAGGCTGCAAAAGCAGTAATATATTTATTTTAATTTTAAAATGCCACGGGATGTTGTTAAATTGTTAAAAAGAGGGATGTCTAGTTACCTTAGGATTCCGATCTTCATGGATCCCCTATCATTTCTGACCACTTCCGCCCAAATTCATACTTTGCACATCCCAAGTCACGATCATTTGAAGATCCTTTTCCTTTTCACTTTCAGTCGTGTCCCATCTGCAAAGGAAGATATCAAAGATCCCCCAGGCTTTACTGTCAGTGACATTTCAAGGGTCTCCAGACCTGAGAAGTCCATCCTCGAGCAGTCCCCCCAACAGTGTTCTGTTTCCTTTGTTTAGGACTTCAGCCTTTGCCAACAGTCCCATTCATTTAATCTCCTGTTCATTCATTCATTATTCAGATCTCCTGTTATTTCTTTCATCAGTGTCTTATGGTTTTCAGTGTAAAATTCTTTCAGCCCCTTGGTTAAATTGACTTCTGGCTGTTTCATTCTTTCAGGCCTTATTATATATAAAAGGAGTAGTTTTTCTTAATTCCGTTTTAGGATGTCTTCCTGGTTGGTGTATCTAAACACATCTGATTTCTGCATGTTCAGGGGGTACCCTGCCTCTTTGCTACATTTATTGACTGATGAGTTTTCACAATCTTGCAGATTGTGTCTTGATGAGTTTTCACAATCTTGCAGATTGTGTCTTGACGGTATGATGTCATCTGGGAATGGAGATGACTTTGCTTCTTTTCTTTCTTAGAAGCCCATATTTCTTTTTTCTGCCTAGAACCTCCAGTAGACTAATGAGTAGAACTGGAGGAGTGAACGTTGTTATTTTGTCCCTGGTCTTATGGGAAAATTCTCAGTCATTCAGCATTTAGTGTGATCTGACATGTGAGTTTTTCCTAGGTTTTCTTTATCAGAATGAAAGATTCCCTTTTATTCATATTCTGTTGCATTGTTTACCATGACAGTATATTGGATTTTGTTATTTGTCTTTCTGCCCCTACTGAGATTATCATGGGCTTTTCTTTTTCATTCAATTACCGGATTTTTTCTTACATTGAACCTTCTTTGTATTCCTAGGTTAAATCCACTTGGTAATATTGTTGGATTTGATTTAAGATAATTTTGTTGAGGAATTTGGCATTTATAGGACCGATATCTTCTGCTGTAGTTATCTGACTGCCATATCAGAGTAATGCAGGCCTCATAAATGACTTAGTGTTCTAGCCTCTTCTGTGTTCTATCAGAACTTGAGAAGAATTGTTGCTAATTCTTCTTTAATCATTTAAAGAATTTACCAGCGAAGTCATCTGGCTCTGAACTTTTCTTTATTGAGGGGTTTGCAGAACTGTTTCAATCACTTCCCTTTTAATAGGTCTGTTAATAGCTTCTATTTCTTCTTGAGTTTATTTTGTTCATTCGTTTCTAAAAATTCACCCATTTCATGTAAGTTATCCAGTTTACTTACATGCAAACTATTGTTTATAGCATTCTCATATAAGTCTTTTCATTTCTGCAAGGTTTATAGTGACATTTTCATTTTCAATTTGAGATGCTAACATCATCGGTGGTTTTTTTTTGCCCCTTTCTCTATTGTCAGCATAGCTAAGTATTTGTTGATTTTTGTTGGTCTTGTGAAGAGACAAGTTTGGGCTTTGTTGGGTCTATTGCTCTTCTTTTCTCT
>PVJH01043945.1:0-13269 GCA_004026705.1 Nesogale talazaci | reverse complement strand
TCCTTGGGGGCCAAGTTCTCACATCCAGAGACTCTCACTAGTCCAGCCCACCTAACGTGATGTCTCTGAGGAAACAGAGGCTTGCAAGCATTTGGGCCACCAGCCAGCCCATTCACCACTGTGAGCCTGGCTGGGCTTTCCTCCCGACTCCTCCCAGCCTGCCTGTCGCCTTCCTCCTGCCCAGCTGGTCAATCATTGGCTGCATGTTCTCTGCGGTGCACTCTGTTCACCTCTCAGCGGGGCAGAGGGCCGTGTCAAGAACAGAATGGGCTCAGACATATCCCTCCCGGACCAAGGCTCCCGGTTCGTGCCGAGGCAGGATGACTCGTCACACCCCTTCACTCCTTCCCCCAAGACAGCGAGCGTTTCCTGCAGCCTGCGAGGCACGGGTCCTGTCAAGGCGTGACCTGTCTGAACGCTCGTTCAACACGTAGAACTGGCAAGCAGGCTGATGAGACTGTACTTTCAAGTGAGCGGCAAAGCTAGACTTTGCACTTCGGTCTTTCTGGTTCGAAAACACACCCTCGGACTGTTATACCGCCTTATCCTTCTCCTGTCTCCTCGGAGCCTGTATATTTCTCACGGATCCACCCCCAAGCTTCCATCACCACCCCCCCGAAAAAAACCACTCACTGCCTTGGGGTCAGTCTGATTCCCAGCAATGCTCCAACTGCAGGAGGGGATGTGGGGGTGGAGGCGCAAATGTGGCCTGCATGACTACTGCCCAGCCCAAGTCAAACCAAAGCAGGTGCCGCTGTGTGTGGCTGGGCAGACCTATGCTCCATGGGGTTTTCAAGGGCTGATTCCTTGGAAGTGGGGGACCAGGGCTTTCTCCCCAGGCACCTCTGAGTGCACGTGAACCTCCGGCCTCTCTGTGCGCCGCTAAGTGTCTTAACCCCTGGCCCTACCCACAGACCCTCCCTCTGTGCACCAGGTGGGCACTGTCTTCACCACCCCCTTTCACACCACGGCCCTGGGGCGGGGGCGGGGGGGGGCACGCAGGAGACAGTGGAGCTTAGAGAAAGGACGCGGTCCAGGCCACACAAGGAGGAATCGGAACACGGGCAGGACAGAAGCAGGCAGGTGTCCGACCTTGTCACGGCGCTCAGCTGTGGGTAGGCAGCACAGCATCATGGGGCACAGCAGCATGCATGCTGGCACGCCTGGCTGGGGCAGAGGACTGCCAGCCATGAACCGATCAGCTGCTGGAGTACCAGGACCAAGAGGGGAACACCAAGGGACATTAAGGGAAATGCGCCTGGGGATGTCCAACTGCTGACCTGGTGGATCGCTGCCCACGCGGGGCCCCCTGAGAAATCACCTGGTCCAACCTGGCTTCTGTGTAGAGAGGGGAAATCAGTGCCTCAGATGGAGCCAGGGCTGTGCAGTGAGCCCAGGCTGCCAGGCTCGGCTCTACTCACTGCGGGACCCACCCCTGCCAGACTCCGGGAGAACACCCATGAGTTCAACAGCCTCTCAGAGTACTGGCTTCCCCCGGAGATAAGATAACGCAGCCCACAACAGGGCACCAGAGTTCTCTAAAGTGCCCTGACCTGGGCTGGGCTGAGTCATGCTGGCAACCATCCCTTGTTCCCCTCTGGGTGCAGAAGCAGGCCGGCCTGACCCTGCTGTCCACCACAGGGCCTAGAGGGCTCCCATGGCCACGAGTGAGGGGTTGAGGCCAGCCTGATGTGTCTGGAGCTCCCACTGCCTTCTAAGGAAAACAGATCTGGCTCCTGAGACCAGACAACCTGGGTCCGAGTCCTGGCTTCGCCAGAAGGAGCCCTGTGCTTGACGCACGTCATCGAATGCCTCCGTTGTCCTCCCTGTGGAGGCCAGGCAGCAGTATCATCTGCACAGAGTGGGGAGGATGAAATGAATTCTGGCAAGAAGTCTTATCGTGCCCACAGACCACTTCAGCTAACCGTTAACTGTTTCGTTTTCTGAGGTCAAACTTCTATGTGCCAATAACCCAGGGCCCCGCTTGGAGCCGCAGAGTGACCCTGGACAACCAGTCCCTTCTCTGTGTTACAGACAGAGGCATGCCAAGTTCATCCGGGGGTCCTGACGGGGCATCCGAATGTCACCAGGATGGGTGGTCTGAACACACTCCTGTGGCCCCCCTACCCCATCAGAAAGAAATAGGAAAGCATGCTTATCGACCTGGGTCTTGCCACCTTGTGGTTCCCCTTATTGTGTGGGGCTTGGAGCCAGTTTGGGAGGCCAGGTGGAGAGGGAAGACTGGCTATATCTTGGCAGTTCACTAACCCTGGTTCTCTGGGCAGTGGGGGTGGTGTGTGTGTGTGTGTGTGTGTGTGTGTGTGTGTGAGAAGCAATCCTCGTTTTCGAAATCACTCCTGGGTGGCTGTTCAGATTGCACAAAGCCTGGTGCTAGTGAACTCTCCTCACCCCTGGGCAGGGCACCTGGGACTGTCGCCCAGAGGCCCTGGGTGCACCCATTACATAACGGGCCTCAGGGTCCTGACCCAGCCTTTCCATTCTTTCCCTTTCTCTTCGCCTTCTTCCTCTGCCCCCTTCCACCCAAATCGAGAAGCCCCACTTCCTCCTTGGGCTCTGATTTGGAAAACGGACCTTGATCTCTCTAAGTTCCTAAGCCTGGGACGAGAGAGCCACATTTCAACCCCTGGGGGCCGGGGGAGAAGGCCTTCTGAGGAGTGGACGCTGTTCTAAGAGGCACCTGGTGAGGAGCCCTCAAGTGTCGCAGGCTGTCATCTAAGTGACCAGACCGGCTGTGTCTGGGGGTGGACAGATGTGTGGTGAGGGGTGAACTGAAGGCAGGTGGGGGTCTGACCTCGGGGCCCCTAAAGGACAAGAGGCTGAGGTCGGCAGAAGAAATGAGATGCGTCTGGGACCTGGCTTCACTCAGAGGGTGGCATGGCCAACAAGGGGTCCAGGGGACCCCTCGGCAGAGGTGGAGCTGGGTGGGAATACAGTTCTGGGCAGGCATGAGCAAGGGAGGCAGGACTGAGGGCTCATGGGCTCTGACCCAGGCTGGAAGCTTGGGTTTGCACCCCCCTCCCAAGTCAAGTCACTCCCTCTCTCGGCTTCAGTTCCTCCCGCAATCGGCTCGTGCTGATAATTGGGTTTTCAATAAGGAGCTCAGGTAGTGCTCTTAGCAAGGCACCGGGCTGCTAAGTGCCAGAGGAGCGGTTCAAAGCCTTTAGCTGCTTCCTGGGAGAAAGACGAGGCTGACTCTCATAAAGATGGACAGGGTTGGAAAGACTGCCGAGAAAGGGTCTCCATGCCTCGGAAACAGCTTGATGGCCATGGGTGTGGTTACTTAGGGCTTCCTTCAGTGGGTTTTTATTTTGAAGTAGGTCACCAGGCTTGTCTTTCCAGGAGTCTCTGGGAGGACAGCAGTGTGGTCAGTGACGGAATCCCCAACCCAGTGGAGACCTGGGTAAGATTCCCAGACCACAGCTCCCGTGCAGTCCCCACCAGCCTGCCAATGGAGGCGTGAGCGCGGCTAGGACGCTGACCAGGCTGGAGTTGCGCCACCAGATGATGGCAGAAGGGCGAGGCCATTGGCTTCCAGGAGTCAGCCCGTGAAACCTCAGGGGGGTCACGAATATTTGATCCATTGTGGCCGAGGTGCTGTGCCTTTGGGGCCGCCTCAGCAGCAGCCCAGAACAGTGAGACTCTTGGATGGTCAGAGTCTGTGCTCGAAGCTTCTTGCTGCTCTCCCTTTCAGTCAGTGGAACTCGATCGCTCCTGAAGTCACGAGCCCTTCTTTTAAGGAGGGCCATACAGAGGGTCTGTTCAGTGCCAGGGTGGGAAGGCAGGGATGGAGACACGGCAGGGAACACACAGAGTCCCTGGACTCACAGCATGCGGTCTGGTGGCGAAGGAGATGCGTGTTATGATGGAGGACAATGAAGACCAGGGTAAAGCAGCCGAGGGTGGTACAGGAGCACGGAGCAGAACAGGGTGTCTGCAGAGGGTGGGCCCTTGAAGCTGCGCTGAAGGAAAGATGGACTTTAGCCAGGGCTGGGAGGAGAAGGGAACACCCCTCCATGCACTGATAGCAGTTGCATGTGTGTTTGAACGCAGGTGAGAGGCCAGACAGGAGAGGTAGACTAGGCTCACAACACAAAGTTCTTGGTGTCCTGCTCAAGAAGGACCGCTTTATCCTAAGAGAGAACTCTTTCACAGACAGCTCTGAAGACACAAGATCAGGTCAGGGCAAGAGCAGATGGCATTGTAGGAAAAAAGGGTGGAAAAGTCTGCAAGGAGACACAGTCAGGAGGTCAGGAGGAGGTACTTCCTACAGGCAGGGCAAGAAATGTTGCCATCTGGACTGGGTTTGGGTGATGGAAACAGAGAGGAGTGGGCAGACTTGAAACTTGGGGATGGACTGACGGTGGAGAGAAGGAAGAGAGAAGACCCTTGGATGGGTCCCAGGCTCATGGTTCATACAGCTAGGTGGGTAGTTAGTGGACAGGAGTGGTCCCAGTGCTCCCTGGACGTAATGTGGGCTGGGGGGGGGGGGGGGGGGGGGAGAGAGGCGGGCATTTTGTTAGGCTTCGTGTACTGGAGCAGAAGGCGATAACCTTGTGTAACTCAGGCTTACTAAGTTACTTTCCATGAGATGAGGGCTGCCTAGAAGAGTAAGTTTGAGATGGGGAGCTACACCTTTGGTTCCGGTGAAGAAGTGTGAGGCCTGTCAGACTCTGGGGAGGCCTTGTCCTCCTTTTGTGGACCTGTCAGACTCTTCTCAGAAATCTTAGGTATACACCACGCTTCTCTCTCTTTCTCTCCCCTTCCTTTGCTCCTTTCTCTGCTGTTTCCTGTTCTGTCCATCTCTCCCCTTTTATCCCACAGACCTGTCGATCACCCGCTCCCTTGGGTCCTTGGTCTGGGTCCTGACTCCCAGATATTGACAAGGACAAGGTTGTTGCTGCAGGCAGAAGTCCTAGCTCCAAACTGGGCACAGAACTCCACTCCTGGCTTTGCCGTCAAAGGAACACAGTAAGGATTGCTTTCTAACAACCAAATGGCAGTTGCAGGGTGACCCCCAGATAACAAAATCCTTCTGACGCATGGCTTCATGGCCCCTCGTTAGAGCTCCCCCAGTGGAGAAGATGTCCCATTGATATCATGGGCCAGAAGTTCCATGAACTTGAAAGAACTTTGTCATCGAGCCTGGGTTACGCTATTGGGTCCAAAGAGCAAGGTTCTCATTCTGTCACCTTCTGTCCCAGTACACGAAGCGTAACAGCATGTCCTCCCACTCCACGTTACACCCACGGGAACACTGGGACCACTCCTGCCCAGATGCAAACAAGCTCTGTCAAGAACTCTTTCCTGGGCTGAGCCCCGTGGCATAAGTAGTTGAGTGCAGGACTGCGGGCCGCGGGCTTGGCGGTTCAAATCCAGCGGCGCTGGGTGGCTCCCACGACCACCAGAGGGCAGTGAGGCTCGCAAAAAAAAATTACCAAAAAAAAAAAAAAGAACTCTGCTATTTGTTTGTATAGAAGCCCATGGAAAAGAATGCATGCTATCGCACACACAGTATCACACAGATGTGCTCATACAGAGGTGAAACAAGGAGTACTTACTGTGACCCCATGGAAGTCTCTCTGCTATTTTCCTTTCCAGGCTGCTCCTCTACGAACAATCACGGGGGCCACCACCCTCTACACTGGTTTCCACACGAGAAGTTTGGAAACATCTGCTTTGGTGTCTTCTCTATTTAAACCTAGGACCTCACCTTTCCTCTCATTCACCTCCCTTCCTGACATGACCCAGGTGCCTTTCCAGGGAGCGCTTATCCCTTCTCCTCCTCCAGCCCTTGGAAAACCCAGGCATGGAGTCACTTACACTTAGAAACAAATGCACATTCCAAGTCAAGTGGCCCCCCTGCAGCACTGGGTCCAGCACTCTCCCGACCCATGGATCAAAGCATCCAACCGCTCCCAGGATCTTGGCGCCCGCAGCGTCTGAAAACCTGGACTGGTTGGTTGGTTTGTTCGCCTGTTGGAGTGGAGTCCAGACTCCGTTTGGGACTTTCTGCCTTCAATGCAGCCGTTCTTGCCACCGGAGCACTGCATGGTTTGGTGCCCTGTAGTGGGCTCCTACCCCTCGAGGCCTCACGGTGACCTGAGCCTGCACATCCTCCTGGGTAGGTGTGTTTATGCCCATTGTAGCAGGCACCGTGCTAATGGCCACTGACCCTCTATGTTATGGGCATGGCATGATGCCCTTCTGCAGGGCATGGCCCATGCCCAAAGGAAGCAAGATAAAGTCTTGCCATCCTTGTTTCTCCCGGGTTTTTTCCAGGGACACGGTATAGTCCATATTCCTCACTGGTACCAGGATTCAAATGCCTTCATTTTCCGATCTTCCTTTTTCCTGGCCCGGCTCTCACATGGATAAAAGGTGACTGTGGGCACAGCATCCTGGAACATGGCTAATCGTGCCCAAAATACCTGCGGCTCCCAGGCACGTGGCATGAAGACCTGTCACCTCAGCTTTCCCAGTGCCGTGAGCTCACTCCCCTTCTCTCGGGGCCTGCCCTTCACACCCAGACCCCAGCCACACTGACCCCCCCTGTTGCTCCACACAACCCAATGGCTATAATGGAGAAGCCAGCCCCGTGACTAGATCCATCTATGCCCCAAGGCCGATGCCATCTTGGTTTTTACCTACTCCAGAGAAACTTTCATGCTTCCAGAGGCTTCTTCTAACCCCTCTACTCTCGAATCTCTGGAACCTGGCTGAGCTCCATGCCCCATGCTGGACCTGTCTCAGTCTGGAGCCAGGTTCCCTCAAACAGAAAGAATGGTCATCCCATGTGGAGAGCCAGATTCAGAGGCCAATGTTTTCTCTGCAAACAATTCCTTCCGCCCCAGGGTTTCTAGCAAAAGTCATCATGCTCTGGCGAAAGCCAGCTTCCGGGATGCTGACGCTGTCACTGACTTATATCATCATTGGTTAACATGGACCTTGTTTTCTTCCCTTCTCCTGTACTCTCATTAACATACCGGCCCAAAGTGAGGACTGCATCCCCTTTTACGCGCCTTTTTTTTTACCTATTTTGGAACTTCTCCCCTAATTGGTTCCAGTCACCTAGTTCGCTCATTCACTATGTTTGCATAGTATCAGATCGCATGTGTTGTAATATTATTGGTCGTTCCCCCATTTCGCTGTATTTACATATTATCAGGTTGTGCGGCTATATCTACCCCTGAGTTTCTCCCCAATAAACAAAGCTTGATCAGAATCCTGTCTTGCCTCCATTCTTCGCGTCCCCTGCCCATCTTCATCTTTCAGGCTCCGGACCCAGAGATCCACGTGTGAATGTCCCACAGGTCGGGACAATCCCAGCCTAATGGAGTAAGTCTCAGTGCCATACATTGATGTCTTCGACAAGTGAAAATGCTCAGGTGTCCAAAGACTACTGACTCTCCCTGTCTCCAGACTGCGTTCATCTGGACCACAGAAGCAGGCCCTTGCTCCATTTTCCGGTTCATTAAAAAATATATAGCTATAGATATATCTGTATGTATATATTTTCCAACATGATCGAATAAATTGATGAATGATCATAGTAGCCAAACTTAGTAAGTGCTGACTATATTTCAGGCAAGGGATCTTCGGGCGTGGCATTCCCAATCCACCTGCCACTCGACAGGAGAAAAACAAGGCAGTCTGTCTGTTCCCACGAAGAGTGGCAGCCGGAGACACCCCGTGGAGCGGCACTGCTCTGGCCTGGAGGGTTGCTCTGCGTCGGGATGGGTTCCATGGCAGTGAGTTTGGCACATTTTAGGTGCTGTCTACGCATTTCATCGTGGATTCATTCATTCAGGGTGCACACACACCCCTGAGGTCGGGAGCCTCCTGTTGCTGCCTCTACACAGCACCATGGCAGAGGCTAAGTGCTTTGCCCAGCTCACACTGGAGCTGGGAGTCAAATCTGAGCAGCGTGGCTTCAAAGTCTTCATTTCGCCTGACACAGTCTTACAGAGTCTCCTTACAGGCACCAGGGCACAGAGGAAGGGCCGGCGAGGTCAAAGTAAGGATTGGGGTAATCAAGGGAGGCTTCTTATAGGAGGTGGTGCCTGGGCCACGTTTTGAAAGATGACCAAGAGAGGGGTGGACCCAGGGGCACCCCAGTAGCAGGACCACAGGCCTGGAAGGACAGGGCTGTCTGTGTCTGTGGGGGAGCCCCAGTCGCTGGGAATGTTGGGACCTCAAGTCACCCCAGCAGAGAGGACTGGAGAGGGAGCTGCACAGAGGCACCCACCAAGCACTTCTGGGCTCAAATGGCAGCTGGGGGGGGTGGGGGAGATGGGAAATGTCTCTGAGGGGGGAGGTGGCAGGGCCTGGAGGGCAGTGGGGCTTGCACTCGGTGGGCTGGGCTGGGCTGAGAACAGTTCTCCCAGAGGGAGAAACAGCCTGAGCAAAACCACAGGGAAAGGGCTTGCGGGGAAGAAGAGTTTCAGGAAGCATTTGAAGAACCCTGCCTGTGGCGTGGTTATGCACCCAACTGTTAGCTGCAAAGTCACCAGCCCTTCAGAGAGACAAAGACAGGGACTCCCTACTTCCTTCAAGAGCTGTCTTTGAAGCTCACAGGGACAGTTCTACCCTGTGAGTTTTGTGTTTGGGGCTTGGCAGGGGGGTGGAGGGCACGGCTATTCAACACACTGATTGTCGCTGCCCTCCAGAGTGTAGATTGCATCCATGGGGTGGGGTTCTCGCCTAGGGAACCTGGAGGAGTCCCTCTGAGCCTCAGTTTCCCTATTTGCAAATGAAAGGTGAGAAGTTTGCTAAAAATGAGACAGTGTGTGGAGCAACCTGGCCCATTTCAACATGTTTTGCCACCACCCCACCCTACCCCGATGCGTCGGGCCACCAGAATCACCAGGGGTGCTTTCAGCAGGCACACATCCAGATGCACAGAATCAGTAGGGGGTTGGAGACATATTCTCTTTCTCCCAATTCTTTGTTTCTATTCTTTCCCCTGGATGGGCTTTAGCCTTGCCAGCTTCTGACAGCTGCAAAGACGAAAACACAGCAAGAAAAATAGTTGGAGGTTCAGAGAAATGCACTGGACTTGGAGCGCTTCCTGGGCAGGGTCTGACAGCTATTAGGAAGCGACGAAAAAGACCTCTGCTTTCTCAACATGTGGGAAATGAGCAAACCCAAGACACGTATGGTGCCTTTTGACCTCTGGTCCAGAGAATCTTTCTTTCCAGAGGAGATTCTCACCCAGCTACCCTTCAGTGATAGTGCAGCTGCATGAGTAAATTAAGTTAAAGGACCCTTATCACCCCTTTGCATCTGTACTGTTTTTTCTTCAGTTCCTTTAACAGCTGTCAAACCTCTGCGTTTGTATCATTTGTTTGTAAGCTGGCCTTGCGTCCATTCCAACTCATGGCCTCCCCCCAAGGGTTTTCAATGCTGGCGCCTCACCGAAGAGGGGCGCAGTGCCACTGGCTGGGTGTGAATGGCCAACCTTTTGGTTAGTAGTCAAGTTCAAACCACTTGCGCTACCCAGGGATCCCAAGCAATGAATGGACCCTCCCATTATCTCTGTAAAGTAGCATTTCTTTTTTTTTTTTTTTTGGTGGGCTTCACTGCCTCTGGTGGTCATGGGTGCTACCCAGTGCCGCTCCTGAGAGCTGCTGCTGGATTTGAACCGCCAAGCCCACAGACTGCAGTTCCTCACTCAACCACTTACGCCACCAGGGCTCAGTCCAAAGTAGCATTTCTTATCTGTTTTGACAGAGAGTAAAACTGAGGCTCCAGGGAAGGCAGTGACCTGTCAGGGTCACACGAGCAAGGGATAAAGAGGTGACTTGCACTTGAGACTCTCTGACTCCATGGCTCAGGGGTCTTTTGCCACATTGCACTCTGCTTCTGCAGGGCCATGCAAGGAGGACCCAACTGTGCCTCCAGCTCTGAACAGCGCACACCAAGCCTCCAGGGACAGAACACTGGCCCTCTCTGGGCCTCCGTGCCCAGCAGTCATGAAGGCAAGGGGAATCACGTGACCTCATACTCATCTAGTGTCCTGAACAGTCCCTGACAGTGCCACGGTGTACAGGATGACCCCCAAAGAGATGGGGAGAATGGCAGAGAGGATGATGTCCATGCACAAAGGAGGGGCTCTGGTGGGATAGTGGGTGACATGTCAGACATGGTAACCACGAGATGGATGGTTCAAACCCACTAGCGGTTGTAAGGGAGAAAGATGAGGCTGTCTGCTCCCACAAAGATCAAAGTTTTCTCCTTCCAAAGCCTTGGAAGCCCACAAAGGCAATTCTACTCTGTCCTGTAGGGTTCCCATGACCTGGCATCGGCTCAATGGCAGTGGGTTCTTTGAGAATGTATAAAGTGCAGAGCCGTAGTGGCAACATGGGTATTTGCTCAGCTTCTAATGGAAGGGTCATGTGGCAGCCTGCTGCTGAAACGAGTTGGTCTGGAAGCCTATGAGGCAGTGCTCTGCCGGAAAGGTTCTCTAGGCGTCAGAATGGACTCCACAGCACTGGACACCTCCACACGGGGCAGTGGCAGAGAAAAGGAGGAAGGGGCCAACTTTGCCAGAGGGCTTCCTGGAGAAGGGGGCACTGGACAGAGATGTGAAGAACGCAGACATTCCCCTCCTCCCTGCCCCCACAGAAGAGGCCTGGGGAATGCACAGTCATGTGATCAAAGTACTAAAGCATAGGATGTGGGTGGGCAGGACAAGAACTGATGCTGAAGAGGTAGGTGTGTGTGCTGCGAAGGGGCGGACCGCGTGGGTTTTGAATGCCAAGCCAAAGAGTTTGGCCTTTGTCACTGGGAGGTTTGAAGCAGACAAGTTGCACATGGGCCGTTTGGAAAGGTCATTCTGGTTGCAGCGTGGATGGCAGGCAGGAAGGGGCAGTTGGGAGCAAGGGTGAGCCATCATCGGTCCCAGAGGTACCAATGAGCAGGGGTGGGTAGGTCCAGGGTCACGCCAAATGCCCCCTCTCTCCACAAGGAGTTTGGCAGCATCAGGAGCGCAGGCTGGGGGAACCCCACCCCCAACCCCACCACCCATACACACACATGTCCCTGTCCAGGGAGAGGCTCCCCGCTGTAGTGTCAAGTCTTCCCACCCCAGGCCCATTATAGAAAGTTCTTTGGAGGCTTTCTCGTCCTTTTCACTTAGGGAGGAGTGAGAAACAGGATGGGCTGCAGTAGGCGGAATCCACTTAGGAGTCGCACGCCCAGCTTCCTTTCTGAGAAACCCAACCAGAAGTCCAGAGCGGCCTCTCGAAAAGAAAACATGAAATCCATTGGCTTTGTGTGGGTCTCCCCCAAGCAGCCGGCCCCACTGCTGCTTTTCACTCTAAATCTGGCTCTCTCCCCTAGCCCGTCTTTCTGGCTCCAGATTTTCCAGTCTCTTTTATACCTTTAAAAATGAAGGTGGGGGTGTGAAATCGGCAAGAGGGTACCCACACACCCTATCTCTTTGCAACAAGTCTCTCACTCACACACGCGCGCGCACACACGCACGCACGCACACGCACATGCACGCACACACTCCAGCGACCTCCAGATGTTCCCGACCGTGCGGCCATCTGCGGAGACTGCCTGCTCCGGCGCGCCGGGGGAGGGCAAGCATCCGGGAGGCTGGAAGCTGGGAGCTAGGCCGACTAGCGCGGGCGGAGCTGCGCACTTTCGAGACGCTCCCTGGGGTGGAACCCGGGCTCCGCGGGCGGGCGGGGGGCGGAGCGGGACGGGGAGCCCGCCAAGGAAGCCGGCACTTTGGCGACGCTCCCTGAGCCGCCGGGCGGCCGGGCGGCACGGCCTTGGGGCGCGGGGTAGGAGCGGGGCGGGCCTGGGGCGCCGGGCGCCGGGCGGGCGGGACCGAGGGGCGGGCCTGGCCGCGGTGAGAAAAGCCCCGGCCGGAGGGCCAGCGGCCGGGCCGCCTAGGTGAGCGTGCCGAGGCGGCTGCGGCGCAGCCTTCCAGGTGGGTGCGGGTCCCCGCGGCGGGGTGGGACTCAGCGCCACGAGCCAGGGTCCGGAGCCCCCTGACCTCCACCTCGCTGCCCCATCCAAGGGCGCGCAGCGCCTGGCTTAGGGTCCCGGGGGCCAGGATCACTCCCGGGACCCCTCAACTTTTCCCGGACCCAGGGCGGCAGGCGCCACCCGCCGGACTGCCGGGGCTCGGCCGGAGTGGGGGGGACCCGGAGTCGGGGTGCAGGCGTCCGCGAGACAAAGGCTCGGCCGGAGCCCGTGGGCGTGGGTCGGCGCCCCTGGGGGTGGGGGCCTTTGTGCGTCTGCTCCCACGTGCACCTCGCGTTTGTGGGGCTTTGTGAAGGGGGTCCGGCGAGGCGTACGCGTGCGCCCGGCCCGGCGCTGGTCCGCGCGCTTTGTGCGTCCCGACCCGGCTTCGCCCCGGCGCCCGGGCTGTGGGGGTCGGGCTCGGCGTGGGGGTGGGCGCCCCGGGCAGTGCCCGCGTACGTGCTCGGCTGCTGTCGACGTGTCGGAGCCGGGGCGCCCGTGGAGGGAGTGCGCGCCCAGTCGATCGCCGCCCCAACTCCGCGCTCCCCTCCTGTCCACCCGGGCCTCCCACTCGGCTTCAAACTTTTCTCCCGGTTCCTCGGGCAACCGCCGGCTTCGCCGCTCCGGGCAGCCCGCCCCTCTGATGCCGCCTTCGGTGCTTAGGACCCCGAGGGGCGAGGGCACGATGGGGGTTGGGGGTCGTCAAAGCCCGGGGACCCGGCCCGGCTCTAGGCGGGAGGAGCGCCGCCAGGACACCCCCACCGACCCCGGCTGGGCGGAGAGGAGGGCCGGGAGAAGGGAGTGTGCGTGTGCGACCGAGCGAGACGTGTCTGCGTGGCCGAGGGGCCGGCCCCGGCTCTGGCTCCGCTTTGAGATCCGCACCGTTTGGCCCCGGCCCCGAGCTGGGGGGGGGCCCGTCTTCTGCTCGTTGCATCCCGAAGGTGAGAAGGCGGGGCAGGCTCCCCTGGCGCTGCTGTGAGCATCTGGGTCCCGGGGCCCCGGGGCCGGCCGCGCAGGCAGAGTTTCGAACCGTGCACCCGCAGGCTCTGAATGGAGCGCCCGGTGCCCCGCTGTACGGCTCGGGGCCAGCCGAGCGGCGTCCGGGTGGTGCTGCCCGAGGTACGGATGCGGGTGAGAGGTCGCCCCGCGCAGCGCAGAGTGAGCGGTTCGGAGAACCCGAGCAGCGGAGCCCAGCTGGGAGCCGTGCCCGCCCACACTTGGCCCGGGCCGGGAGGTGACTCAGGAACTTCTCCCAGCCTTCTTCCTGGCCAG